>JAFBJT010108074.1:60569-124861 GCA_016785325.1 Chascanopsetta lugubris | reverse complement strand
CAATGAATCTGAAACAAAGCGAGACACAGAAGTCAAAGAAACCAACCTCTGAAAACTCTGAATCACAGTTTCACCTCCTGCCGCGAGTGAATCCGATTGTTTTGGTAGAAATAACTTGTGATGATTTCGGTGAAAAGAATCACCAGTGGGATCACGATGTCAACGATTCGCTTTTTGATTTGAGGACATTTGTGCTTTTATTTTGAAGTGCACGCCCTCCACTTCCGTGTTGCGTGCGCAGACGCTTGACGCAGTTGTTTTGAAAACGGCACTGCGGCGATTGCGGGCCGCAGCCGTCACCTCGCTCCCCGGGGCCGCCCCACGGATCCTCGTCCGGTCCCACTTTCACCTCATCTCGTGTCGAAACCCCCGCGGGGACTCGAACACACGACGGAGCGCGGCCTGACATCCGCTGTGCCGCCTGCAGGGACGGGGACGAGCGGCGGCGGCGGAGGCGGGTCGCGGTGGGCGGCAGGGCGGAGGAGGATGCCCTTGAGCCGCGGGGGGGGGGAGGAGGAGGAGGAGGAAGAGGAGGAGGAAGAGGAGGAGGAGGTGGAGGAGGAGGTGGCAGGTCACAGAGTGAGGGAACAGACACTGAAGCTGCAGGTAGAAGGAACCAGGAGGAGCTAAAAGAACCAATCACAGAGATGTCTTCATCCATCCATCTGACCATTGTTTCATCCATTCATCCATTCATCCATTCATCCATTCATCCATTCATCCATTCATCCATTCATCCATTCATAATGATCAGAATTCTATAACTTTCTATCATTGTTTTCATACTCGGCTGTGAGTCAGCGACTGAGAAGGAAGGACCAGACCTGAGTCAGCAGATCTTCTCCTCTCCTCAGAACGAACAGACTTCAAAACACTTTTTTAAACTTCAGACAAAATCATTTTAATGAAACAGATAAAGATAAAAACACACATTTTAACAGTGAAGCTTTGAATCGAACAAATCTCTTTGCCCTGACGTCACGATGCTGCGCAGTGACTCTGAGACCTGAACAGAGAATCAATCAAAGCCTGAAGTGGATGAAAACAAATGAAACCGACTTTTCGACGGAACCTTTAAAAAACACCGCTGAGCAGGAAGCCAGACTCAGAGTCCACACCTTCTTTGAGCTGCTTTTCTTATTGGAGCTCAGCTCAGTTCATTCAGAGGATGAAGACGTTCACAGGAGGAAACAGGAAGTCAACAGTGTTTCTGTGACGCACTGATGGATCATCACCCCTTCACACTGTGCTGAGTGAAGAGTGAACCGTCTCCAAACCTGCAGGACCAGTCGTAAGACAATAACAGGAGAGTTTCACAAACGCGTCTGAGCCGTGACATCGTTCACTGCTGATCAAAATAAAAACAAACATTTCTTTATTTTACGCTGCTAAAGCAAAACGACCACCTGACGTCAGAGGTCATCGCAGTTTTCTGCGTTGGTTAACAGCTGAGCGTCGACTCAACGTGAGTGAGCGGATCCAATTCTTCATCTGGACTCCGACGGATGAACCTCCGTGGCTCAGGCGTCTCTGGGAAACCCTAAAGTGCAACGCCACCTCCAGGCCACTAGCTGCTGCTGTCCTTGTGAGGGAGACACCTCCTCCAGGGGCTGCAGGGCAGCGCCAGCACCAGGAAGAGAACCCCGCCCACGATGAGGACGGCGCCGGCGCAGCCGATGCACGACACCGACCAGGAGAGCTCGTGGTGGAGGGGAACCGTGTGGTCGCTGGCCAGGAGGGCGAGGACCGACTGGTGGAACACCATGAGGGCCAGGAGCACCAGCAACCCTGAGCGCACACGGAGGTCAGCGGCGTTCAGACATGTTTGGTGTGAGATGGTGTGAAACGTTTGCGTGGAGGTGCGGTCGCCGTGGAGACTCACCCGACAGGATGAAGCAGACGGACGCCGGCTTCAAGAAGAAGATGATCTCCTTACTCAGAGACATGGTGATGCAGATGGCGCCCATCACCATGAGGAAGAGGCTGAACATCGCCAACATGGCCGCCACCACGTTCAGGTCTGCACAGGTGAGAAGAACAGCGCTGCTGTCAGACAGTCTGAGAGGATTCAAACAGGACGCTCTCATTCCGCTGGTTTCATTTGGCGCCAGCAACCAACATTAGCTTCACACACGCGCGTCCTGTCAACATGCGCTGCGGCGCGGCGGGAACACGCTACGGAGCTGCCAGGGAAAGCACAGGTTAGATGCAGCTCGGAGACACTTGAATGCATCGCGGGGGCGGAGCCGATTTCAAACGCTGGCAGCAGACAATGGAGAATGTGAGAGAGGAGGAGGAGGTGGGGTGGAAAGAGCAGCGGCTGTGAGGGGGGAGTGATGGGTGAGAGGGGCAGAGGTGGGAGGGATGACAGACATGGGAGCTGAGGAGGAAGATGAAGGGGCAGAGAAATGAGCGAGTGGGCGGAGCCTCTGGAGCAGAGCGGGCCGAGGACAGTCTGCCCCACAGTTCTGTGCGCTGCTCCTCCTCCTCCTCAAGGTGCAACAAACAAATCATCATCCACCCCTCCATCTTTACGAGTCTCCTTCATTCTTTTGTCTTTGTGAGGCTCCGTGCCTCGCAGCAGCTGAAGGTGACCTCTTTCAAACATCTCCTCGAGCAGCGTTCCTCTGCCAGGTGTCCTGTTTATTAATGCAGAATGAAATCCTCCACGTGGCGTCTGTCCAAACGGAACGGATGCATCCGAACGTCTGGTCAGGAGCCAGCAGGGCGAGGATAAAGCCCGTACCTCGCGCAGAAGGTGAAATGCCCGTTGGACTCCAGATCAATGCAGAGTCTCCTGTCATTCTGTCCACGGCGGCTCCAGAAACTAAAAGTGCTTTTGGCAACATTTTTACTTCAAGTGTTTTTTAATGTCAAAGCGTGAACAGGCTGTTCGAGACGCTCAGAAAGCAGACGGGATCCTTTTAGTTCGGTCGTCTCCGTCAGCCGGTGGTCGGCCATGATGCAGAGTGACAGTTTCTTATGAGAGAGGCGTCAGTGTGATACATGGCGCGTTCAATTCGGAACCCAGGCGTCATTTTTTGGCGAGCTATTGAAGTGCGTGATCACAAAGCAGCAACCTTCGGGGCTGACGAATGAGACCAATAGGGATGTGGAACAACTTGCAGTTCAGCGGGTGGCCACTAGGGCGAGTCAGTCCCCGTGTTCAGATGTTCACCCTCCGTGTTTACAGCCTGGAACAGCCCGTCACATTTTTCCTCCTCCTCTTTGTCTCTTTGTGGATGAACCAGGAAGTTCGGCATCTGCAACTCTCCCACTACAAGTCTCATGAACACTCATCAGAAACATGAGGACGACGTCACACACCATACGTCCATCTTTATATGCAGCCCCCCGGCCCCCCCCCCATTCCGCATGCACCGTGGTTGGAGCTGCTGCTGCTCTCCAGCACCGATCAGAGCTCCTGTTTTGGTGCTCGTTCCAGTTACGCTCGGCGGAGTTCTGCCAGCTCATGAGTGCGGGGAGCACCTGACAATTACCTCGCTTCACAGCCACAGGTGGCGCTGCAAACAACCACTTCTGGAAAGTTCCCTAATGGTCCTTTAACTACGTAGCGGGAGATTACCAGGGGCCTCCTATTATCGAGCCATCGGGCGGCTCCGGAGTTTCAGAAGCACTTGAACTTCACCTCGTGATGACGTGTCCGATAGAAAGATAGAAAAGGGGAACAAAGCGCGCTGTGTCCATCAGGGTTCATCAGCTGAACGATGCCTTCACCTCGGCCCTGCTCCGGAATTCTGCTGTCCAGAGGAAAGATGCACGGAGACGCGTGGCAGCGCCTGCTGCTCCGCCTGCTCCTCGTTCTGCTGTAAAGTCCCGCCTCCAAACGAGAGGAGCCAAAGCAGGCCACGTCTCTGTGTGTGTGTGTGTGTGTGTGTGTGTGTGTGTGTGTGTGTGTGTGTGTGTGTGTGTGTGTGTGTGTGTGTGTGTGTGTGTGTGTGTGTGTGGTGGAAGTGGGTCACCCCTGAAGGGCTGTCACATACCCACAGACACACAGCAGCCTCGGGGGAGGATCTCACCTTGCTGGGGGGCTCGGAGCCTGCTGATGACTGGGCATCACTCTGGAACTCATTTATGGAGCTTTTTATTTTGGGGGAACGTTTTCTGAAGAACTGCTTTTTGTTTTGTTAATTACAGCAGCTGCTAAAAGTTGTTTAATATATTGACTTTGCAACCAATTATTTTCTTGACTTCTTTCTTGGCAACCTCGTTTCACAAACCCTCACCGAACCTAAATCTATGCTTTGTGTAGGGAGACCTGATTTATTATTATTCTAGTCATGTTTCACCTTCTGATAGAATTCTACTAAAATATGAAAAGTTAAATCATGTTTATATGAGAAATGTGTATTATTCTCATAGGTATTGAAATATCTATTCAGAAATATACAAATGATACAAAGTGTTGCCACTTTCAAAATATTGTAAAATATTATATATATGATTCATTCCTGTTCATGTGTTTCAAATATATGATGTTTAAGATATATGGTGTGCATTCTTTATATATTTCAATATATGCTTGACGAAGAAAAGATAGATTGACGTGTATAGTCAAATATTGACAATACACAAATATTGTCTTGCCCCTGTAAATATATTATGTATAAGTACATCTTCTTATATATAACACTTGAATGTTCAATATGTATCAATATATCTTTGTTGAGTAAGGGGAGGCCGAGCTGACGGCTCTAAACGAGGGCTGCTCCCGCTGAGTGTCAATCATTCCTCCTGTGTGGAGTTTGACTGGAGTCGGGTTTCAAACGTTGAGTTGAAGTTGCTGATGTCGTCGTTCCATTGAAACATCCGTCGGCGCTGTTTTGGTGTCAGTCGCTCGGCCCGGAGCTGTGTGATTTAGAGTCTCAGCATCAGCAGTGATTCCACATCAAAGCGTATGAATGATCTTATTTGATCTGATCGATCTTTTGGCTCCATTGTCTCAGCCACTAACAGTCTGGTGATAGAGTTGAATCAACTCTCTCTCTCTCTCTCTCTCTCTCTCTCTCTCTGCCAGCTGTGGCTTCACACACTCATCATGTGACTGCATGTGTCCGACGTTTACATCGTGATCTCGTGAGGTTTGTGATGTTGCTCGTGATTTGATCACAATTGATTGTCTTTTTCAAACTTTTGTAAAAACAACCAGAGGAATCTGCATCGGCTCCACACGGAGGAAACGTCATGGCAGATCTGCATCGGCTCCTCTGACTGAGCTTCAGAGATAACTGATGAAAAATGTTTCCAATTAATATCAGTAAATCTATTGATCCTTGACATGATATCCTTTGCTCCCTGATTAACAGTCTGTAGCACGGTGGAGATTTAATTTACTCTCACATTAGAAGCAGAAATATATCATTTTGCATCAAATTATTCATTAGTCAGCATAAAGTATTTAATCAGATCAAAAACAGCATCAGAAATGCCTCCATTACTGCTGGAAATGAGCGGTCGGGCTTCACAGAGGGACTGGAATCAGCAGGACGTACTGATTCTGTTGTTTTCACCTCAGAGGAGTTTGTGATGTTATTGTCTCAGATGCGAAGAAGTGGTTTAGCATGAACCACTTTGTGTTGGTGCGAGGTATCGTGACCTTCATTTATTCGAGGGGCGGAGGAGGCCGACGGACACCGGCTCAAACACAGGAATCGCGAAGCCGTGTGTTTCTTTTATTGACAACAGTCGTCATCAGAACTATTTGCGGGTCGGTCAGAGAGCGGAGGAGGGGAGACAGATGATTTGATAAAGGAGCAAGTGAGAGCGCTGTTCTGTAGGAAAGGTAACCTTCAATCACGGCTGTGACGGGGGCTGTGATTTGGTGACATCTGTTGGTGAAGTTCCACGCACCACCTCGCGCTTCCTGTCCGAGCACGCAGGAGAACCTACGGCCCTCAGTTGTCACTAAAGCTCAAAAGATGTCAAGTACGTCCACTCTGGGTAATTGGAAAAACATGGCGGCCCCTTATCGTACACACTACACCTTTAAAGCGATGGCATTTATCGTGGAAGGAAATGGCTGAGTCTGCAATTTGTCCCTAAGGCTTTAACCAATACTCTGTGTGGCAGAGGTCCGGCTGGAGGTGGTGGAGCTGGAGTCCAACCTGACGGTGGAGGAAAGCGCTTCGATCCGGCTCGGGTGCAGCATCCCCTCCCAGTCGTCCCGCGACTCCCGCTTCTCCGTGTCCTGGTACGTGAAGCGCGGCGAGGACGAGGACGGCGACGACCAGCTGGGCGAGGACGGCGAGGACGAGGACGGCGGCGGCGAGCGGGAGTGCGTGTTCTCCATCGGCCACGATGCCGTTTTCGGCAACGGAAACTGCAGCCCCCGGGAGGAGGCGGGGCCTAACTCTCGCCTGCGGTTCGAGAGGATGGCGTCCGACCAGTACAGCCTGACCATCCAGGGCGCCCGGCCCACGGATGCGGGCCGGTACTTCTGTCACGTGGAGGAGTGGCTGCTCAATCCTCGCAACGCGTGGTACCGCCTGGCCACCAACAACTCCAGGTCCACGACCGTCAATGTTCTCCAACAAGGTGAGGTTGGGTTGATGTGCTACCAAAATAAGAGCGTGGATACGAGGACTAGATTACCGCTTTGTGTGGCACTGTATTCCATCGTGTCTCCTCGTCCCACTGCGCCGTCGTTACAGCGGAAGTAACGAGAGAATATAAATAGTCCAATTACGGAGCTCTCAGATAGTCTGTGTGTCACCTCAGCTCCGGATCATCAGGCTTCCCCAGTCACAGCATTTATTTTGAAGCCGGTGAACGACCGTTGTTAAAAGCGGCGCCGGCGATGCCCACCCGCTGTTTCGCATTAAAGCAAAGTAATTAATGGCGTCTTAAGCGGCGCCAGGATCTGAGGAACTCAAATAGATTTATTCACCAGTGTCAAGCTCTAACAGAAGATCATTTATAGCTGTTAAAAACTGCATTGTGAAATTCCAAACACTGGAAACCTAATTACATTTTCTGCTGGACCGAAAGGAGAAAAGCTTTTTCCACACAAACAAAAACACAAATGCAAAAGTAGAAGCGGTGTAAGCGCAACGTGGAGGCAGAAGCCAGAGCATGAACACAGGAGTCACCACACAACCAGAAAAACCACAACATCCACAACCTGACGGCCAAAGCCCCTAAAGCCTCAGCACTGTCGCTACGAGCCACAACACGACTGTCAAAGACACAGCGCTGAACGATGCTGAGCGTCACGTTTGAACAGAAACACACAAAAACACGACACTAACAAATGCCACCATATTCAAAGCCAGGCACAAAGCGATTGGCGAAAGGCCACGGCAGCAGAGCCACAGCATAACCTCAAAACAGCTCATCAGAAGCCACTTTGTGAATCTAGAAGTCCCAGTACATCCACAACAGAAGCAGCGTAACCAGAAAACAAACTGAAACGTAAAGCCACAACCGCACAAGTCACAACACAACCACAAAAGGCAAAAAGCACAACAACAAGCAAGAGCCACAACACATTTGAATAAAGCCACAACATGACGGCCGAGGGCCGAAGGTGAGTCACAATACAACAACAAACCAACAACGCACCCAACGGCCGGTACCACAACACATTTGCATAAAGCCACGACTGTAGAAACCACTACACAACCACAAAAAAAGAACACAAATCAACCTGTCGGAGCACTGCTACACAAAGCTACTCCACAAGTACAACAGCCACGACAACAACAACAACAACAAACTTTGTCCCTGACTTGTGCGGTGGTGGTGTTTCCGTGGAGCAGCTGTTTTCCTCCCGTGCGTTTGTTCGCCGCATCGGTCAATAAACGCCTTGTTGTCGCCTCCCCTCTCTCGCCAGCGTCCAGCCTGCACTCGGTGGTCTGCTCCAACCAGTCGCTCTTCTACTTCGTCTTCTTCTACCCGTTCCCCGTCTTCGGGATCCTCCTCATCTCCCTGCTGCTGGTGCGCTACAAGGGCCGCAGCAACAGCAAGAGCCAGGAGGGCAAGAACGGCGCCCCCCTGCTGTGGATCAAGGAGCCGCACCTCAGCTACTCGCCCACCTGTTTGGACCCGCCCGCGCTCAGCCTGCACCCGGGCTCTGTGGACTAAGCGCCGAGCCCCGCCCACTTCCTGTCCCGCACACGCCGCGGATCCAGCCAACACGATGCCAGGGAGCAGATGTGGACTCCACTTTCAGAACTTACTGTCGTTCACTGCTGTGTGGAATTAGTCAATCAGTTGATCCGTTTTAAGATTCCTACCCTGATTGCTGCCTGTTTTATGTTCTGCGTGTGTGTGTGTGTGTGTGTGTGTGTGTGTGTGTGTGTGTGTGAGAGAGAGGACGCCATTGTGTGCCACGTCGGCACAATGAAGCGCGTGAGTGCAGACCGAAGGACGAGGGAGTAACGCCACTCTCTCTCTCCTCATGTTTTTCGCTAATCTCATCGCTACATTTTCATTCTTCTTTATTGCTCTGATTATCCGTCTATTTTTCAAAAACGAGACGAAGAGGAAAAGTGAGATCGGGGAAGACGCTTTAAAAGAGGAGACTCCGCAGAAGACTGGGCGCGGACGCCAAATAACGATCACAGAAGCGACGACGCCAACAAAAAGTACATCTCCGCACTGATCCAAGAGCAGCGCCAGCCCGGCCCACGATGTTGGTTGCCATGGCGATTCTCTGCGCCCACTGACTCCAGAGCCGATGACTTGGTTTCCAGCCTGCGTGGAGACAAAGGCAAGGACACACACGTCTGTGTCCTGAGCGAGCGTGCGTGTGTGTGTGTGTGTGTGTGTGTGTGTGTGTGTGTGTGTGTTGGCCCACCTGCCTCCACAATGAATATGCCTTGGCAGACACAGACAGGTCCTGGTTCGCCACTTAAACACTGCCAGACTCTCTGGCCTCAGCGAGAGACTGCCCCCCCTCCTCCCCCTCCTCCCCCCAGAAGAGAGGGAGCGAGAGGTCACAAAGGATGGAGAATAAATGAACAGCTCTCTCCTGCTGAGGATATTCCGACTTCAACACATCAGATCCCCCCCCCCCCCCCCCCCGCCAGCACCCCCCCCCCCCCCCCCCGTGCCAAGTCCTTCTTCGTGTTGTAACGCCGCCTGCCGCATCCAGTATTTGAGGTTTCCAGAGAGGGAGAGGGAGCTGAGGGTGAATATATCCGCCGACCTCCTGCTGTGTTTATGGGACCTCGTGAGCAAAAGGCTCCATTTCTACACTCGCGTTCAATCGTTTTGTTTCTGGCTCCTTTTTTTCTCGGCACAGTGGGAGGAGTCAGTGACTGAGATTTGATCCTTGCACATTTCTTTAAGTACGACCACTGTCTTTAAAAGATACCACATATTATCAAACTGTTCGGAGCCACGCGTCAGAGTACACGTGTGTAGATGTGTAAACACACGCAAATGTATTCTGCACATGTTAAGACGACATTGTTTTGTGTGTGTGTGTGTGTGTGCGTGTGCGTGTTTATTTTAAAGAATTTTTCTATTTATTGTTTTATACTACTTTGCATAGCTTTGTAAGATTTTCCTTTTTTTTTTGCTTTGAAATTCTCTAAAAAAAACAAAAAAACAACTGTGCTGCTTGTGTTGCCAGGCAACTGCACCCAAGCAGATTATGTCAATAGCCTGTGTGTTGGCAGTGTGGTAGATGTAGAAATGCTAGATTGGTCCTGCGCATTGCAGTCTGTAGCATTTCCCCACCAGATTGTGCAGTTTGCTCAGTGTCACCACACAACACTGTATATCTCTGTCTATAATGGACTCGACTGTGGCCCGGACGTGGACAGTCGTCGAATCGGACCGGTCACAAACACCGATAACACTTTTGCGCTCGCGTTTATTTCGTGAAATGTGATGTAACAGCGTTAGGTAGTCTGATCCCAGTCGGCCGAGACTGAACTGCTGAGCAGAGGAAGCTTCCCTTCGCCCCCCCCCTCCCCCTCCTCCCCCACTCGACGTTAAAGGGTTAAAAATCCGACCATTTTCCACTGGAGTGCAAACTGCTGGGAGGACTCGCGCCTCCTGACCCCGCCCCCTTTCACTGCCAGACTCCAAAAACCTGTCGTCTCCGGTGTGTCAACATGTATCTTGCATGAGGAGGAATTTTGATGTTTTGTAAACTTTGGACTCTTTGAGCATTGTGTTTGTGTGACAGAGCAGTGCCCAACCCCCGAAGCCCCCCCCCCCATCACCACCGACGATACTCGACTGCCAACGATGCCCATCACTCAGCAGAGTATGAAGTCATCTAGGATCTGGAGATTTGTGGAGACTGTTTGATATTACTGCTCATATTTGTTCTTTTAAAGGCTTTGCTTTTTACGCAGCACTTGGTCCCGCGGATCGCGGGGACGCCCTCAAAATCAAAACCCACCGAGTCCTGAGACTTCAACGTTTGTTTTACGTTTTCTTTTTTTTCTTCTTCTTCTTCACGTTAGCATTTTAAGTCCAGACCAAACTCGAGGAGAACTGGAGCCGTTGAGTCGATGTTTGTGCGGTTCAGCTACAAAGGAGCCGCCATGTTCCTGCCTGTCAATCATTATTCAACATGTCTTTACAATTCTGTTTCCCAGATTGAAAGATCAGGATTCGGTTCCGGGCGAAAGCTCCGGATGCTAAAACGAGGCGAGGACTCCGCACTGAACACGACCCTTATATGAGGCAACATTTCACATTTCAACGTCACTATGGAGTGAACACGCGATGCAGAACACATTCCGAGAGCTTATGGAGGGAGAGTGTGTGATTGTGTGGGAATGAGTGAGAGAGTTCCATCTGTAAATACTTTGTGTTTTGCACCATGTGCTTCGACAGTGTTCATTCATAAAGTCCATTTAATGAAGACAGGTGGTCGAACTGTCGCCTCATCAAAGGAGCATTAGGGAACTTTACAAACGCTGCTCTTCAGCGACACCTGTGGCCGTGAAGTGAAGTACAACTTACTCGCGCAGCCGTGCTCGCCGTCATCGGCCTTGAGCAAATACGTAGGAAAAAGCCAGTCGAAGATGGCTCCCATACACCCACACCTAGCGTAACTGGAGCTAGTGCTAGCTAGTTAGCTCTGAGCTCCAGGGCTCGAAAATGGCTCTGACCCGCCTCCAGCACCACTAGTCACCGTCACTGCTCTATTAGAGCTAGCGTGCTGGCTAACGACGCAGCTAACACTTGGGACCATGTTATTGGAGTCACACCAACATCCATGTCCAATCGAAGTGTGACCTGCGTCAGGCTAAACAATAACAACAGGGTGATAGAGGCGACCCCGACCCGTCAGTGACGGCCAGTTCGCTAATTAGCGATATGAAAAAAGTAGCCTAATGCACCTTTAAGTCGTGGTTCAGCGCGTGAGCTACCTCCTCTTGTTACATTGTGATGCTAGCGCAGGTGGACGTATACATACATGTATATGAATATGTACAGTACATATATATTTCTAATATATACCAAGCGCAGGAGAAGCCTGTGTGCGCGTCCTCCTCCACTGACCCAAGATGTGACGCGACCCTGAATATCTGAGAGACTTCTGCATTTAATGTCGACACGAAGCAGATTTCTGGTAGAAGTGTGTTGTTTTTTGCTTTGTATAGATCTAAATATAGATATAGATATAGATCCAGCCCAGAGGGGGTTGGGTCAGTGTATAAATCACATTCATCCCAGACTGGGTTCATTTCTAAATTCAATTCATTGTGTCTGTGCGGACCTGAGCACAGGAAGTGCAGCGCAGCGCCACACTGTATTTTTGTAATGTTATTGTTATAATAATATTAAAATCCAACCCCCCCCCCCCCCCCCCCTCTACCTGACAGTGCTGTGGCTGCGTTCGAGGGCTGCATGTGTCGGCCGCGCCGGCTCCAGATTTAGGTGTCAAATAGTTTGTGGTGATGTTTTCAGTTGGGCCAGTGATGCTTTTATTTTCAGTGCTGTATTTTTTTATATGACCATGGTTTGTTTTTGCTTTTATTTTATTATCCCTTTGTTTATTCTATCTAATAGTTGCCATCGTGATCATTAAAAAGGCACTTTGCTATTGTCAGTTTATTGCAATAAAATACATTCGGTGGATCTCGCTGTTTGTTTTTCTTGTCGCGCGCACGCCGCGCTCATTCCACATTGTTGATCCACTTGTCCCGATGCACTAAAGCGACACCCGCTCCCGCCCCGACCATCCGCCGCCGTCGTGAACTCACGGTCGACGCCCCTGAAGCCACGTGCGCGGGGATTTGACCCCCGGGACTCGCGGCTCGGTTTTACTCGCCGTGTTGCGTTCCCTCGTGTTGGAGGAGCGAGAAGAAGGCTTGTGTCAGCGCCGCGCTAAGAGGATAAATGGTGCGTCCGGCACTTTTTTCGACGACCTCAGCAAATCACCCCTCACCCTGCATAACTCATAAGCAATGCAGACCCACTCCCAGTCCCCCAACAAGTCCACGTCATTCATAAACTTCTCCCCAACTCCTTCGGCCATGAATCCATATTAGCTCACATTGATTCACGCGGAGCCGATGAAGCCGAGAACAAACGCTGACGCCCATTCTATAAATCATGGTGACGTGAATGGATAAACGGCCGCTCGCTGCCAGAAGACAAATCTTTGTTTGGCTTTCGGCTCGGGGGCGCTACCTTGATCGTTGTGTGGATTCGGTGATGTTAGGACCCCCCCCCCCCCGCAGGAGCTTGTGGTCAAAGATGCATCAATCCATCGATAGTTCAGGCAACGCTGAAGCTGAAGCTGCTGGCGTTATTGTCTGCCGGCAATACTGCAGCCTCACACAATCCTCAACCTCTCTCTCTCTCTCTCTCTCTCTCTCTGTCCCACTTTCCACTTTGTATAGTGGCACTTCCGATGAAGAAAGATCTGTTTTGCATAAAACTAAAAAACACTGACGAATCCCTTAAGTCCTCGCTGAGGGTGCAGACGCCGCGCAGAGGGACCCTCATGGGCAGCGGCGGTGCTACATTCACATGACAGCCTGAAGTGACTGAGATTCATTTCCATCTCTGTCGGTCCGGATGTTTTCGGGCCCGTGTGAATCTGATTTGTGTCACTTCAGCGTGTCAAAGTCGCAGCAGTGGCTGCGCGTCCTGCCCACGTTTGAGGGTCTGGCGTCCAAAGCCTCTTCCGATATCCCTTAAGTCCTCGCTGAGGGTGCAGACGCCGCGCAGGGGGACCCTCATGGGCAGCGGCGGTGCTACATTCACATTACAGCCTGAAGTGACTGAGATTCATTTCCATCTCTGTCGGTCCGGATGTTTTCGGGCCCGTGTGAATCTGATTTGTGTCACTTCAGCGTGTCAAAGTCGCAGCAGTGGCTGCGCGTCCTGCCCACGTTTGAGGGTCTGGCGTCCAAAGCCTCTTCCGATCTCGATCCAGTTGAGTAAACGAGTCCGAATGGACTTGTGGAGGATTTGCCGCCGGTGGCTCGATGCCAGATTCCACCTCAGAGGTCTGGCGGAGGCCGGGCCTCGGGGGGTCGGGCTCTTTCGCTGGAAAAGGGGATTTGACGGGTTGTCGCAGTGTGAAGGGGCCGATCGGTGTATATATCTGATATGAGAAAAGGAATTGTCGTCATCGTCTCGGCACAAGTCTTGTCCACTCCCTCTTGATGTTTTGACATTGTAGCTGAACGGTCGTTTGTCATCCGCGAGAGTCAAACCTCCTGTAAGACCACCGATGGATCCAGTCCTTCCGGAGCCCCCCAGCTGAGGCTACGGTTCGGTCCGTAACAAACTCTCTTTGTTACTTGGGTTCGTCTGCGCGAGGGAGGCAGAGCTCCACTCCCCCGCGCGCTCACACTTGCGTCACCCGGTGAGTCAGTTCAACGAAAGATGGCGTCGGTGCCTCACATCGTAACGTCGGCGTTTCAAAGTGTCGCGCTGCCTTTTCCTCTCAAAGGTTCAAACCCGGAGGCGAGGGGGTGGACGGAGTGGGAGGAGAACCCGCGCAACACCTGCGCTGCGGACAATCGCTCGACAATTTGCTGCTGATGTGTGTACGAGACGAGAGCTTTGAATTCACAGGGGGGAGAACCACGGCGATCAATAGTGGCATTAAGGGTCCGATGGTCCGTCTGTTTGTGAGAGAGGAGAAATAATGAAAGAGTTGGTTGATGATGAGCAGCGAGGATCACGTGATCCACTCGCTGCTCTGAAGACACATGCTGAAAACCCCACAACTAAAACACTGATGGTCCCACATCATTTATTATGGATTAAAACATGCGCACATTTACACACACACACACACACACACACACACACACACACACACACACACACACATTGGAATATTCTCGCCTCATCCATAATTGATCGGCACTAAAATCATTTGTTGTGCTTCCACTGGCTCCTTCTAAGGCAGAGTAAAACTCAGGTTGCTGCTCCGGCAACCCCCCCCCTCCTCCTGGGGGGGGGGGGGCCCCCCCTGGGGGGGGGGGGGGGGGGGGGGGGGTTCAACACCACACGTCCATATTCAGAGCTAATTACTTGTTCCAGGCTTTGATTGTTTTATTTGTTCAGAATCGGAATGAGCATGAATACCGCTGCATGCCAGGTTCAGTCCTGAGGGGAATTTGAATCGATACCTTCCCTCTGCAGCTGAAGTGGAGATAGAACTTATAACCATCTGAGGCAGTGGAGGTTTTTAATGTGGAGCGAGGGGAGGAAAGATACGAGTCCTGAGGTATTTTTTAACAAGACGAATCTGCAGCCACAAATCTGCGAGCGTCTCAGGCGCCGTTTTGTCAAAACTTTTCCAGCTTAAGCCAGAAAGCCAATGTGCCGGGGATGATGATGTTAAAGGTACAGTGCGTAGGATTAGCTGGATCTATCAGCAGACCGGCAACCTCCCCAAAAATAGACTCAGATGCTCGTGCTCTCTCTCTCTCTCTCTCTCTCGCTCTCGCTCTCATGCATGTGCATGTGCACTGGCTCCAGCTGCAGCCGGTCGCCACGGCGACGGCCTACGCCAACTAGCTCCATAGCAGCGCCGGCTCCGGCACGGAATGAAAGATGATAACGACTGACACGGTCAACGACGCTGCCGTGTTTACACAATATTCATGAATGGACATCAAAGGCTGCGGGCTTCGCCGAGGGCCTTCGCACCGTTCAGTCGGATGCAATGTGTCATTTCACCACTCGATGCCACTGCCTCCTACACACTGACGCTCTAAAGCAACTCTTCTCACGTACAATAGCTACTGGTACATTCACATCGATAGTTGACTTGGACTTGCCGGAAATGCTCAATGTAACCTCGGTGATTGGAGCGGGTGATGCTCCGCGGTAGAGTATATGCTTTGATCGCATGAGGTCATAGGTTCGATGCCCTGCCTATTCATCCACCCTCTGATGTCGCTTTCGAATGAAAGTGTCTGCTGAATGATTACAATCAGTTTAACACCGGTACTTTATGGGTTCAGTGAGTAGGCCTCAGTGACATCGTGTGGTCACGTTGTGTATTACAGCCTCTTCAGTAGGTCTCATGTCAGTCTCAGCATGAGACTCTTGATCTCGGCGGGGGTCATGGGTTCGTGCCCCCATGTTGGGTGCTGTGGACTCAGCGCCCATGGCGCAGTGACAGAGGAGGACCTATAGGTGGAGTTTGGCGTCGGATGAGCGGTCGATGGACGGATGGATTGTTTGTCTCGTGCGGTAAAAACCAAATCTTCCATAGAGGAGGGGGCGTGACCCGCTAGCCCCGAGGGTCTCGCTCCGTGGTTACAACTAATATAAATGAAGCCTTGATTTTCCTCTGAATATGTCGTCCACTGTGCCTTTAACTGCATGGACACGAAGCCCGACTGAATGAATCATCCACCCGGCAGGGGGCGCTGCTGCTCAGTTACGCTGGCGCCGCGTCGCATTAATATGCTGATGTTGATTAGCGTTTTCCTAATGAACGAAAGTCTGTTTGAGTAGTTCAATGCAAAGCCGCGAACACGAGGCTCCTGATGAAGCTGTGATTGTCCTGAATGATTCATGCGCCGTGGATCCTCGTACACCGTCTCCGTCTATACAGCCCACATCTCGCTCGCCGCAGTGAGACGTTTTGTCCTGTTATTTCCAAACAAGTTGTTTTTTAATTGTTAATAAAGACGTGCAAACCCAATCGGACGCAGCCTCTGTGCCCAAGTAAAGGTGGTAACGGCGGCGAGCTCATCAGCGGCGGTGAGCGCGTTTGCCTCCTGTGGGACGCCCAGTAATTATGAATGAGCGGGAGCCGGAGAAGCCAGTTTCGCTAATGTGCTTTTAGAGGCAAAGATGAGGGAGAGAGGCGGGAAGATATCATTTGGCTGTGTAACGTTCCCGTCCAGTGACGGAGGGGGAAGCATGAAAGGGAAGACAATGCAGCCATGGGAATAGATGGGAGAAAATAAATGGCAGCAGAGAGTGCAAGAGAGAGAGAGAGAGTTAAATAAACTGAAAGAGAAAAGAAGAGAGAGAGAGAGAGAGAGAGAGAGAGAGAAGGGGGGAGAGAGAGGGGGGGGGGGATGGAATGTAGAAACCCCTCCCCTGGGACTGCTACTTCAAACAGTATCTTTGGATGAAGCCCGATGAATATTTGACAGCATGGTTCCTCATCCTCTCATTCATCTCATCAGCATGAATGTGGTTCAGGCTGGAGGTATCTTCATGCTCGCAGAGACCCAAGTGGAACATTTGTGGATGTGGAGCATTTTTTTTTCTCCATTGCAAACTGGGAGTGTACTGGCTCCCACTGGTGGTGGTGGTGGTGTAGTGCTTTCTGAAGGAGGCCTCGGGGGGAAACATGCTGTTTGGTGATCTCTGCACCTTAAAGGTGCGCTGGTTGTTCGCACTGTGGTTGTTCTGTGCAGGAGTGTGCATGTGCGTGCGTGTGTGTGTGTGTGTGTGTGTGAGAGACACATGCACACACACACACCTCTGTCAGGGACTGAGACATTCCCTCCAGGCAGCACTTTAAAGCTGAACATGACGCCTGTCTGACTCAATTTTTTGGTGTAAAATATTTTCTTGACTTTCAATATCACCGCTCCCTCTCTCTCTCTCCCTCTCCTTACATAGTGTGCGTGTGTGTGTGTGTGTGCGCGCGTGTGTGTGTGTGTGTGTGCATGTATTACTGTCTTGTGTAAACGCCCAGAGCTCAGCTGTGAAAGATGCCGGTGATTCCTGCAGATGATTGCTGATGAATCTGACCATCCTTCAGCCCCCCCCCCCGCCCCCGCCCCTCCCTCCTCTATCCCTGCTCTTAACCACAGGTGACAGTACCAGCAGATGCTGGTTGTCATGGTATCGTAGTCTCTCATGCGTGGCTTTGATGTATTGCAGGTACAGTATGTGTGTGTGTGTCCATCCGTTCCCATATTCCGCACGCTGAAGTGTCCTTGGGCAAGAATCGGACCCCCACGATATCCCATATGCTTCATCATATGCAACTTTCAATCCCATGGACCCGCCACCTCCAGCTCCGGGGGGCCATGCCACATGAGTGGCTCTGAGTTTGGCGCCCCCTGCTGGAGCTGCTCCCCCCCCCCCCCGACCCGCCCCTCTTCCGATCTCTTCCGCCCCCCCCCCCGACCCGCTCTTGGATAAGCGGTTGACGATGGATGCGCGGATAGAAAGATGTCAATCGCGTTGTGAATTTTGATGCGTAAACAAAGGTCCGTTGCTCACGAGCGGCTGAATGAGACCAACCTCAGGTCAGCTTCTTACTTCTTGACCATTGGAGTCACGCTTCAGGTCCGGTAACACGAGGCCGAGCCGCGCGGCCGCGCCCTCCCCTCGGTCTCTCGTCCTCACTGGCTTGTGTTGGAGCTGCTGCACCTTGTTTCTGTAATCAGCTATTTCTGGAAAGTTCCCCACTGCTTCTGTGAAAAAGCTGTTGCTAAGAAATGGCGAAGCGAGGCTGAAGACATTATGAGTCATCACGCCATTTTCCGTGGCGGCGGCGGCGGGGAACTGGAGCGACAATTGCAAAGCGTGATAATAGCCTAACATTAGCTTTTTGCTTCCAGTGATGACATTTACATGTCTTACATCTTCCGAGTGGCTTCAGTGTCGCGATTGTGAGGCTGGAAACAAAATCTGAGTATCCAAGACTGAAGTTTGCTCCAAAAAAAAGAAAAAGTCTGTTATTGCCAATCATCAAAAATCCCATTTGCGGTTTGCTGAGGGAAATTTCCCGTTTCTGCAATTTCAAACAAACACCAACAAACGCAGCGTAAACGTTTGCATCTGTCGATAATCTGATAATGAGGCTTCGAGGTGACTTTAAGGAGCGCGAGGAACATGGCGGAGACTCGCGTCCCCCGTCTGGCGCCGGTGACTCGGGCAGACAAAACGCCCGTCATCCTCTATTAGACCCAGGATCGGTCACGGGAGATTTCCCGGTGACGCTCAAACACACACACAAACTTTGCGCGCACACGCTCCGCCTCCACTCGTACTCGTACGCTGGCGCGGCCTCCGGCGCAATCCAGCGGCGGAAAACGACGGCATTACCTCCCGTCGCATGTCACATTGAAATAAAAATACAGATCTCAGTCATCAATATTTCAGCGCTCTGTGAATTGCCCGGGAGACGCGCTGCATTATTGAGAGCGAGCTGCTCGCGGTTTGAAGTGTGTCACGGGTGATTCTCATTGACACGGGGGAAAGTGTCAGCAGACGCGTCCTTCCTCTTCCCGGGTGTCCTCGGGAAAAGGGCCGTGCATCAAAGTCGGAGCGAGGGGCCGCGCCGCTTCCCAAAGTGCATCGCGCTCGTTCAAGGCATCGTACGCGGCCTTTCACTTGCGGAGACTAGAAAAATAGGACTTTTGGATCATCGTTACGAAGAGGTTCCTGAGGTGCGAGTGTGGAGCTGTGTTCGTCTGCAGAGGGGCTCTGGTTTGTTTGTGGTGTGCGAGACGTTTGCGGCCGACATTGGTGGTGAGAGCTCGTGGAGCTGGTGGGGAGGAGCCCACCTGGACGCGTGTCTGAGCTTTAGAAACGCCAGACCGCAAACCCTGTGTACTGTGCCTTTAACCCTCAAACCTGATGAATACACTGTGGTATCACTGCAGCACCCGGTTTACTCGCCTATTCTGAATTACATATTTTAAGTTGTGATCATTTGTTCATTGCAATTAATTTAAACTCCTCGATGTAAAAAGTGGAGCCTTTGAAAGTGAAGGGTGTCCGAACTAAGGCCCTCGGCTCGTTTCTAATTGGCCCACCTTCAAATATATTGGAATGTGGCCCACAAATGAAACTGGCGCTTGACTTTAGAGATCTTAGTTTTAACTCTACTTTGTCCATTCAGGGCTACTGTAAAAACAAGGCAACATGGTGGCCTCAGGATGGAGAGGATTCATTCCCACGCTGCATCGAAAAGCCTCAATCCAAATGAATCAACATTCTCATTCATGCCAATAAAATTGGTTTATATTCAATCTCTGCTGATCTGAATGGAAATGTATTACATCTAAACCTGACGCACTGTACCTTTAATCTGCAGGGATCCATTCAGCCTCGCAGCCGACTCTCTGCTGCGAGGCTGAATGCATTATACATGGAAGCACTGTTTCTAAAACCCAGAGCTGTGTAGAATGTGTTCATGCTTACAGGTTAATAATGAATGCTTACAATTGCATTACAGGATTTCTTACTCTAACAAGGAATCCTCCCACTCCAGGGGTTTTTGAACAAACTCGCCATCTAGTGTTCGAAAGGGGACACTGAGAAAAGCCTGCTTCATACAGTCAACGTTTAAAAAGCTATAAAAAATGTTTTTTTTTATAAACATTTTGTCAAAGCGAATTTTTCAACCTATTACCAGTGAATCAACTGAGTGCCAGGTTGATGGAATTTTAAAGGTCAAGTGCGTAAGATTAAGATCAAATGATTCCCATTTCTATTGGCAGGTTTATAATATGAAATAATTGATGATGACTTTTAGAGCCCAATTGAACAAATTGATGTTTTCATAAGCCTTGAATTTTACGATGGGGGCGGGTCCTCTCCACAGAGGCCGCCATGTTTTTACAGCAGCTCAGAATGAGCAGCCTTCTAGAGTTGTGATGTCTGATCATTGAACGCTCCCCTGAGTCGGACTGGCTTGGATGTGAGGGTGAGCTGAGGGATATTCAAGTGTAACGAGTGACTTCACCACTAGATGTCTCTTCATCCAACATAAACCTTTGACCCTTTTGGAGATGGTCTAATCTGCGTAGCATCACATTTGATTGTCTGTCCCGTATAATTAATAAGAAAAACGGAGAATGTGACACGAAACATGAAAATGTATGAAATGGGTGATAACGAAATTGTTGTTGCCAGATTGAGCTGTTTTCAGCATTTCCATTGATTTACAGATACGGTGGATTTACATTTGGTACACGAATATTAGCCAGTGATGTCGCTCTCGTAACAATGAGCAATTTAAAAAATGACCCATCTTCAACTTCTCCATCTGAAGCTGCAGTGGACACAGACTCACCAACGCTGGAGAGTTGAAACAAGAATGACATTCTGCGGAGAGAGAACTTCCTCAAGGCCGAATCAAGCTGGACCGAATTTCATGCTCACAGATATCACTTCTCTAAATGTGCTCGATTTCTAAAATCATGAGCCATGAAATGTTCTCCAGGGAAAATGCTGAGAAAGAAATTCTCCATCTTGCAAAAATTATGCAAAGTGGGAAAAGTGTCCTGGAGCTGTCCCCTGATTGACACTGAGATTTTTAAAACTTCTTCTCAGGTCCACATCCTGCCACCGAGCCAGACCTCGCTCGCCCACAGGAGAACTCCAAATGCACGGAGGTCAACGTGTTGTGTTTACGAAATCTTGCATGCAAACAAATTAAAAGGCCACTACATCTGGTGCACACGGCCGTGTATGCCCCCCCCCCCTTCACAAGTGCCTTAACTCTTCACTGCACAGATTTGACAAAGTGCTGTTTCCCATCGAGGTGACGACGCTCTCTCATACTGTTCTTTGTGAACCCTCACTGGTTGTGTGAGATCATTACAGCCTGTCTGACAGCACAACAATAACAAGGTCATCTAAACCACTTTCCTCCATCTTGTACATTCAGATGATTACCGTACATACTCAAGTGTAGTTATTCTATATCTCTTCTCAGAAGTAGAGGTTTCACTTGTATGCCACACACAGGACCTTTAAAGAGCAGACAGCACTGGTCCTTCTGAAGTGGCTGAATCTTTTAGAGAGAAGTAGTAAAGAAATGGGGAGGCATAAAAAGATGATAGAAATGTGGGGTGTAGAAATGCTGGCTGGTTGGATTAACACCGTTTGAGCTCAGACACAGGTGGTACGATACGAATTTACAGAAGGAACGCATGGACCCAACCTGCCGCATGTCAACAGTCCAGGCTGCTGCTGCTGCTGCTGCTGCTGCACCAGCGAGGGGGTGTTTGCTGGAAGACTTCGGGCCCTTTAATACCAATCAATCACGGTTTGAACGACACAGCCCGTCTGAGTGTGTCTGCTGCCGACCGTATGAAATCCCTTTATGGCCTCCATCTTTTAACGGCCACTTCCAGCGCCATAATGCTCCGTGTTACAAAGCAAAAAAAAAATCCTCTCATGCTGATTTTTACCAAGCCGGGGGTTTAGCACATTTCTGAAGCCTCCCTGAGTCTGAGTCACCAGAATGGGGGGAGAAAAAACGTTGGCATGTGGTAGAGGAGGAGATTCACAGCGTGAGAGTGCAGCTGACAAATCTGCAGAAATGACATGATGCAACCGTGTCAACATTGAGCAAATGTTTCCAGCAGCTTGTTGAATCGCTGCCACCCAGAAGGACACCGCTTGGTGCGGACACGGATGATCAAATATTAATCATCTTTACTGTTCTCTGCGGTCTTGTATTGACACAGCAGGAAGTGTAATGATTGGGTCAAAGTGTTTTTTGGTTTTTTTAAACAGTGTACACCTTTTTTCAATCGCGCGTCCTGACAGCGGATTATATTATCGAGATTATTGAATATCACTAGATAATCGGCTTTTCTCCTCCGGCAGCCCGAAGAGAGATGATGTCTGGGTCTGATTCATTAATATCTTTGATGTCTTGTTGGATTTCTTTGCCCCTTTTTCTCTAATTTGGTATGAACCACATTTCAGGTCACACTGCAAGTAATCCACACGTGCCTTGAGGCTTTTTAATCTGCAAAAAAAAATAAATCTCATGGATTTCAGTGGAGGAATATGTTTGCTCAGTAATACAGCAGCAGATGGGTCCTTTCCAACAAAAGACAGAGCAGCAGTTCTAAGATGATGGAAACACGATTTCTGATCTAACAGAAAACAATATTCAGGAATGTTTAAAGATGCGAAATCAGATCGAACCTCAGCTCCGAGTCCGGAGATGATGACAAGTCTCGCTTCGACTAAACCGTTCAGACGGTAGCAGGAGAGGATTGAGTTTTGTAGACACATGACGCAGCTTCGCTCGCACCACAGGGATTTGAGATTTGGCCGTCGGCTCACGCCTCCACAGAAGCACCCCCCCGCCCCCTCCACCCCCCAAGCCCCGTAACCTCCTCCCTTCAGAAATGTCCGTGTCGAGTCTGTTCCTCCGGCTGCTGCTGTGATGCGTGGCATGGACGGGCGAGGGGGGCGTCGCCACGGGGATCCTTGGGACGACGCGGAGGAGGCCTCAGCGGTCCAGCGAGCGTTTCTGGATGGCCTCGGCCACCACGGTGCGGAGATGGGCGATGACGGAGCGGGGGTCCTGGCTGCCGATCACAGCGCTGCCAGACACTATCATGTTGGCTCCCGCCTGGAGGACACAGGAAAGCAAACACCCTGTCGGAGGGCTTACCAAATAGACTCGTCTCTGGAGGGTTACACGGCAACGGGCTTCGCGCTCTCACCTCTGCACACTTGTGAATGGTGTCGGGGCCGACACCTCCGTCCACTTCGATGTCTAACGAGGGGAACTGACTCCGCAGCCAAGTCACCTGCTCACACAACACAGGGATCAGAAGGTACTGTTGACCAGAGAGGCACCTGGTCACAGAGTAGTTGATGGCATTTATATATAGCACTCTTCAAAACATTCTTCTTTTTTATCTGGCTGATGCATGGCAGGCATTTTGTGCCAGAATGCTCACGACACACCAGTTAGAGGTGGAGAGGGAGGGAATGATTGGAGCCAAGTAGAAGTGAGGGATGATTAGGTGGCCAGATGGAAAAAGCCTGGTTGGGAATTTGGCCCCGACACCAGGAACAAGTGCCTCCTCTTTGACATCAGCTGATCTTTTACTATGAGAGAGAGTCTGGACCCTGGTTTAGCCTCTCATCTGAAGGATGGCGCCTGAAACTGTTTGGTTTGCTCCCGCACAGACAGAGGACAGGTACTCTGGGGGATTCAAACCAGCAATCTGCTGGTCCTGAGGCCTGGGGTGCGACCCAGGAGAGTACAATTTAAAACATCACACCAAACCTCTGTGATCTTACATGGACATGCATTACATTACATATCTTATTGACTTGTGTCTTATCTTATTCCACTTGTTAGGAAATTTAAAAACGTTTACAAGTGAGACTGATCCCTCTGCTGAAATGTTCTTGCGTCTCACGTCACTGTGAAACTTATCAGGATTCTTGTGTCATTTGAGGCAGTAAATGTAACATTTAGCAAACCCGTGAGAGGAGCTATTGTTAGTCTTTCACTTTACACATAGACAACGATTAGAACCAGTACAAACCTTTCACCCTCTCAGGTTTAAAGGTGCACCGTCTGAGAGTTAGAAGCATCTGGTGGTGAAGTTGCATGTTGCTATTCAAGAGTATAGGACAATGGTAAGCTTCAATTCTTGTTCCATCTGGAGAGGCGCTTATATTCCATTTGTGCCAACACAAGCAGAAATAAGAAAAACCTTCCTCTCCATGTATCACACTGGACCTTGAAATTGTTTGCAGGGTCCCGTTATTTAAACTGAAGAGGACTCTGCTCTTTGTTCCTATAGATTAGGAAGCAAGTGACGAGGTCTAAACTCTTTATCCTCCTTAAACAGAAAATGTTTCCAGTACGATGAATAGAACATGAGTGTGTGATCACAATCTGTAATTTTCTTTGAGTCTGAAAGGTCAACTTGTTGATGTTGTTTCCTCCCGCGTCTCACACTGAC
This sequence comes from Chascanopsetta lugubris, assembly GCA_016785325.1. Taxonomy (NCBI): domain Eukaryota; kingdom Metazoa; phylum Chordata; class Actinopteri; order Pleuronectiformes; family Bothidae; genus Chascanopsetta; species Chascanopsetta lugubris. The sequence goes on along the minus strand of JAFBJT010108074.1, from coordinate 100,742 downwards.
CTTTAAGGTGGTTAAGGGTGCTTTAGTTATTGTGCTTGCACATTTGAGACGTGCACTTAAGCTGACACACTATTATCTTGTTCCATCTGTGTTACAGAAAGTGGAGTCTTTGGAGATTTACTGGCACTGTGAGAACGATGTCGGAGGTATATCAGAGTAAAACTATATTCAAGAGTATGTTTTCATTGGTACATAATGATCTGAAACTAAGTGGAACGAGTTATTTATACCAACATCGTCAGGACTTTCTGCAGTAGCAACGAATGAACAACTGAAAAGACTTTCAAGGAGTTCAGCTTGAATGAATACATCCTCTGAGAGGCAATAGTGAGTCTGCTAAAGACACGAAGGGGCACACAAGTCCCACTACCTTCTATACAATGAACCGTGTGACTTTACCTTAGGCATCATGTCCTCCATGAACTTCTGTCCTCCGAAACCGGGTTCAACGGTCATGACCAGAGCCATGTCGATATGATTCGCCCAGGGAGCCAGCTCCTCCACCGACGTACCGGGTTTAATGGCCAAACCCACCTACACCATTTAAAATGTCAATACGTTTGGAGAACGAGCCGATATGAGCCTTTCCTGATTGGCATGAAGTTAAGTATCAGCATTTATAGTAAATAAATTAAAATGAAATAAAATAAGACGGAAAAGTGTGCACTGGTGCTTTGGGGCTGCTCTTACAAAGTGCATTTTCCCTTTACTGTCTCTGCGCGTTCAGTCCTGCCTGTTGATGAACAGAATGCTTCCTCACCTTCATGCCACTCTCTTTTATCTCCTTGATGAGGTTTCCAGGGTTACCCGTGGCCTCTAAGTGGAACGTGTACTGGTTGGCTCCTGCTGCAGCCATGGGCTTCACCCACTGCTCCGGCCGAGACACCATCATGTGCATGTCTGCAACATTAACGCTCTCACAGTCACTGGCACTCCGGCACACAGCTCAGGGTCTCAGGACTTCACATGAGACAAGTGAATTAAACTGCAGTTATTTGTACGGAACGTCACGTTTGTTCTCATATCCTCACCAAAGAAGGCTTCCTGAACAGCTGACTTCCTGAGGCACTCCACCATGGGATGGCCGAATGTGATGTTAGGAACAAAATGCCTGGAACAGAAAACGAGAGCAGACATTGCAACATGAAGCAGCTGTTGGGACATTTTCACTTCTTGCCTCAAAGGTTGCAAAGTTACGTAAAAAACCTGTTTTCCACCAGCACAAAGAAAATAGACGTTTTGCAGAAATTCAATATTATGAGATGAATAGTCAAAGCAACACGGTTTGAGGATTATAGAGAGTGAGTCTTTTTATGGGATAATAATTCATTATTTTCCAACAACAGCTTATTGTTAAGACATTGAATTACTATTCTCTATTAGTAAGTCATTATCAATTCAGACTAAGCCTTAGTACAATTATTAATTTGAGATGAATTGATATTCAGCATATTTACAGAAACGTAATATTATAGAGTGTAAGTGTCTCGTCTTTTATAAAAACTATTTTGTAATCTGAGGTTTGGTATTGAAGTTGTGGAAGAATGAGGAAAATGTGTCTACATCGCCAAGAAGTCCTCTTGCATGGAGGCGGCCATGTTATGCCTCCATGTTTCTGTTGTACAACTGCCCAGAGTATACAGAAATACTGGATCTAGCGAGGACCACTTACATCTTCCTGTCCCTTGAAGGCCACCGTTGGTACTTTCACACACACATGAATGTATGAGGGGGCAGGTATTTCTCTGGTTGCAATCTGCAACTTTACCACTAGTTGCCACTATAACTCACAAGTGCATACTTAAAAGATTTGACGTCAATATTCTAATATAGTAAGTCATTGTCTTGAACTAATATGCACGTCCTCTTTAAAATATTCGGTCGTTGTTTACTCATTGGTTTTCTCTCTATATGAACACATATACGAAAGTCACGTGCTCCCGAGCAGAGTGGCGCAGAACACTGGCAGAGGGAGATGGGTCGTGTGAGTCCATGAGGAGGAACAGGAGACGAGTGTTGAAGCGGAGCTCAGGCTCGCGTCTGACGTGTCAAAGTGTGCGCACACGCTGTACTCTCCCATTTAAACACTCTATTGAGTGAGCATTAGAACATATAACGTAACCCCGACCTGCTCACTTAGCTTAATGCTGTTAGCCAACTTTAGCCACCAAACTTCCAGCAGAGCACAGCGAGTCGCTAGCATGCTAGTTTGTCCGTGTAGCGGTGCGCGGTGGTAGAACTGACCCGTCCATGACGTCCAGGTGGAGGTAGTCCGCTCCACACTCCATCATCCGGACACACTCAGAGCCCAGACACGCCAGGTCGCTGCTCAGGATGGACGGGCCGATCTTCGCAATGTACGCCATTCTCCCCCGTCTATGAATGTAAGTGAAACAGCTAGGAGGCTAACAACAGAGCTAACGACTGTGATCCACGACAGTGAGTATGACTTCCGCTTTGGACCTTCAAAGTACGTGTATACAAGGCATTCGAAACAGTTGTCGTCATAATTATGTAGAAACAGTGCAACCTCTGTTGTTATTCGTCGATATTCAAATCAACCAGTCAGTTGCAAATAGTGTTTTTTGGTTTACATTACCTTTCCGGGTATTAGAAATCGTGTTTTGACTTGAATTTTTAGACCACTTCCGGTATACACAACGCTTAGTTTGACTACTCGCTTGCCCAAAGTCATGAGTCAAGCTTCCGCCTTCAAAATAAGACGATGCTTGCTGCCTAACACAAGATGGCGCATACAGGTCATGTTGAGTGTGTGTGGTCTGTGTCAGCCCTCAGGCCCCTCGGTGTTGATGGAGTGACCTGGGGTTGTTGGTTGAGATTACATCAGCAGTCAAATCTGCTTCTGTGTGCATCTAAGCCAAAACTAAGTGAATATAGTTTGTTATATCTTCTGCATAAGTTTCCATCACATAATTAGAAATGTTAAATTGCAAAAAAAACACCCCCCCCCCCAAAAAAAAATAGGACCATTTGTTTGGCAACATAAGAGACCATTTAGTAATTGTCATGTGTTCTTCAGAAAGAGATAATTGATGAGTTGCTATGATGACATACTTCTGTGTCCTGGATTATTCCTTCATCTATTCTCTCTGTTTTTGACGATTGATATTGATTTCATAGTATTCGCATCAGCCTCTTCTCCTCATCTGTGCCATTGCTCTTTGATGTGAGCATTTCAAAATACATGTTTGATATTTCAATGGCCTTAGAGGAGAACAGCCCCCCCCCCACACACACACACACACACACACAGGCGCTATGTGAGGACACCACGGACAGAAATGTAATGAGGTTTAGAAAAATAGGTTTTATTTGACTGAGGCGGTTTTTCTTGATCTGGATGGAAAAGATCAGGCTGTGCGGCTTAGACCTGAGATTGATATGTTCCCCGAAGGAGGGAAACAGAAATGTGGATTGAAATGTATTATTTGCACCGCATGTGGCACGACACCTTCGTGAAAATGGGAGAAAAACCCCAGAGCAGAAGCAGATGGAAATCAGACTTTATAGCTGAGCTTAGTAGTTGGAGCGCCACCAGCTTGTCAGCTCCCACCATGGCTGATAGCGCCCCCTGTGTTTGTCTGGGGTGGGAAGAGCACAGAATGCCACAGCATGTAATTGACTAGCTTGTGATCATTTTCTTGATGTTGACTCGCTCACACCTGAGGACTAAGAACATGTCTGGAATAGTGACAACAGAGTGCAGACTGCAGTTCACCTCACCGCCACAGGTGTCACTATGCTCTCATGTCGTTAAACAGTATCCGCAATCTGTAAACATTGGGCCAACCAGCGCATCAGTGTTGGGGCCAGGATTTGAACCACTGACCTTTGCTTCCAAAGGTCAGTGCCTTAAAGGTGCAGTGTGTCGATTTTTTTTCACTTTTGAAAATATTACAAAACAATTACATACTGACATTTTCATGAATTTATAATCACCTAAATGTATATATTTTTTTACCCTTAAATCAGCCCATTAGTGTATATTTACATGAGGAGTGGGGCCTCTCTACGGGGGCCGCCATGTTTTTATGTACTAAACATCTTTTGGGTTTTAATGACAACTGAAGTCTGCCACAGGTTCTCCTCCATGCTCAGAAGTGTGAGGTGATGGATACAACATGCAACTTCACCTCTAGATGTCACCAAATCTTACGCACTGCACCTTTAACCACTGAGCCACTGTCGCCCCCAAGTTCTCTGAAGCTCCTTTGAAAGTATCCATAAGACAAGTGTTTGTGTAGTAATGAATTACTTTCCATAACGCGTAAGCTGTAATTTTATATTTATGGGTGGTTGACTCAGGTTTTTGAGGATCGTGAAATATGTGTACGTTTTAATCTGCCCCAGATGTTGCCACCTATCTTCCTGATTTACACATGACCACATTTTACTACCCCCCTCACTTCAGTGTCATTATTTCTCTTCAGATAGATAAAGTTTCGTGTACTTTTACGACAAATTTACACTCCTTCGTCTGCCCCTGGTTTGTTTGTCAGCACCTTGGACGCCGTCCAGCGAGCTGTTTGTCTTCCATACGAGCGCGTGTGCGCCAGAGTAAGTCGCTGTGATTTACACGGAGCAGGAGGCCGAGGGTTTTTAAAATGTTTCGGTGCAGGCGCTCGATCTGCCGAGCCCCAACTCCCACAAAGAGCCTCACTCATATCTCCACCCCGGCCAAACAGAATGTGGCATTTATGAGTTTTTTGCCCCACGTCTTCCTCTGCAGAGACGCTGGTGGCACTGGACGGTGTGATATATGCGCTGTGTAAGTGGGGCTGAAGCGGAGTGAGTTGGCGTCCAACAAAAATGGGGCCTCACGAGTCTCCAGGGGGAAATGTAAAGCAATAGGCTATGACAGTCGCTTTGGGGCAGGGGGGGCGGAGCCATAGCTATGAGGGGTTTTATACATCTGTCTATGCCAGGCGTGTCAAATATGAGGCCCGCGGGCCAGAACTGGCTACCCAGAGGGCTCAATCCGGCCCGCAGGATAATTATGCATATTATTGCTTTATTGAGCTGCACTTACTATGCCGGGACACAAGGGGGTGCCTGTGCCGCTACTTCATTAAATGTGGACATTTTCAAAATGTCTTTTTTCTCTAAAACAAAGGGGAAAAAATTGGAGTAGTCATTGTTTATGAGCTGTTTTGCTATCATCTTACTGGCCCCGCCCACTTGAGGCCAAATGGGGCTGTAGGTGGCCCCCCAACTGAAATAAGTATGATGCCCCTGGTCATTACTGAAGTCCCTGTTCTTCCCTCTCAGTGGGAAGATCATATCTCTGGTTCCTGAGGGCTGATAAGAAGATTCCCTGCAGCTCGTTCAATAATGACTCCCACACTCGGGCTATATTTAGAAATGAAAGTGCAGGCCGACAGTCCAAAGCACCGCCCCGCTTGATTGACGCTCTTGTGCGCCGTCTTCAATAGGCCTCATTCTTCTTCCCGCGCCCGACACCGGCACACATTCATCACCTTTACTGTAAACATCTTAAACCTGGGGCCTATTATTCCAGCCAGGCCCAGACTTCTGTTTACTGGAGGTCCCCATTAAAGACACCTTCACTTTAGGTGGGTGTTAGTGGAGGAGTGGGGAATGTGACTTCTAGTCATTTTTAAGATGCTATCAAGCTGCTCTCCGCGGCTCATTGTTGACATACTCTGGATTTAAACACACTCCAGAATAGACCCATGTAGCAGCAGTGAGCTGTCACATATAATCACATAGTTTCCCGGTGACAGGGACGCGTATAGAACCAGAAGAAGAGGGGGTTTCCAAAAGCTCTATGAGAATAATACACAATGTAAACAAAAACCTACATGCTCAAACACGTAGAACGCTTATGTTCTCACGCACTGACAAATCTCCCTCTATAGTCTGACTTGTGTTCATTTATATTTCAAAGAGGGTTCTGGGCTCTGTTGTCTCTCATAACGTGCTGTAGTCTGCGACTTTAAATCCATCTAGTGGTGAAGTTGCATATTGCATAAACATTAAACATTTTCAGATTGTATTTATTTCATAGACATTTTATTTGATCTTATTTTATATTTTATTTGTATTCCTAATTCTTTTTTTTTTAAATTACACACATACCAAGTTGACTGTAGCGTTCACTCTCTCAGAACATCTAAATAGTTGTATTCAATTTTCTTACACACTGAATCTTATCAACTTTGTAATTCCATTTTATTCTATTTACTTTGCCTTTGATACAGTTGGAAACTCTTTCACAGATTTATTGGCACAAATGTGTGTGTGTGTGTGTGTGTGTGTGTGTGGTGCACATTCTGTTCACGGCTTGTGAAATACCGCGTGTGCCGTGTGATCCTAATGAGCTGGTGGATAAAGGTTTTCTCGTTACATGCGTTCCTGCTTCTCAGTCGTCTGTGGAGACGATTAAAATGTGTCTTTTCATCAGGTCGGTCGAGACGCGTTCGAGTCCACGCTGATAAAAACCGAAACTAAATCAATTCCATTCCCATCGTATCGAATCAATGTGCGATCATTTTCGTACAAATACAGTACAGAACTAGACTTTCTAGAAGCTGCACGCTTGTGAAACTCCACAGCGTTGAATTGTTCTCGTGAGTTTTCTTCTTTTGAAAATAACTTTCCTAAATACAGCATCTCTTTGCACTCATACTAAAGTCATTCTGTCCGTAGCGATGTGAATTCTGGTTCTCTTGAGGGCGTCGGTTCATTTGGATCAGCTCACCGAGAAGAGCCGACTCTTTCAGCTCCCGAACGGCTCTTTTTCATTTCACCACTTTTATAATTCAGCACTGTTTCACCTATGAGCTGTTCGTGTCCACACATGTCACTGAAATGATTCCAAAGTAGAAAATTACATTTTCTAATATTAATAAGTGGTGTGTGGTATATAGTGGTATGATCCAGGTGATGCACAGGATGCACTTGACATTCAGCCACTGCATGTAAGCAGAGTTAGCAGCGCTGGGAACCGTAATAAGTGTACAACATTAGCCACGCTAATTATGTTTGTTTATTAAGGCGCTCGCTCAGCACAAATTGCAAAGATCTGAATTTACTCACTTTTCTGGCAGCGACTCCACCGAGTCCCCGAGGTTTTCCATTCAAACATTTTCTAATGAATAGCTACACAGCCCAGTGTATTCAACATGCTTCAGTTTGTCTCACAGCACTTTTGCCAAGTTTGAATTCATTTTGTGGTAACTCGATCTCCGGCTCGGTTTCAGTTAGGAACTTATACAACAGAAGAAGAAAAAAACAAACAATGCTCCGTGTTCTAATTTCTTATCTGCAGAGGAAACATTCTGTTGATTTCATATGGGAAAGAATTCCTGTGTGTGTTTAAGTGATCTTCAAGATGCGTACATCTGCAGTACACGAGGGCTTGGAAAAGTTGGGCTTGTCCGACCTTTGACCCCCGCAATAGAAGCCAGGAACAGAGGCGCAGGCTGCTGTTGGGTTGATTATTAAGCTCTTGGTTCCAATCCAAACTCCTCATGTATTATCTTGATTGAAACCTTCCTCCTGCTTCCTGCCTGTGGTCGACTCCGGACCCTTTAGCAAAGAGCCGGCAGTAAAGCCAGCATCTTGTGATGGTTGGAGGGAGATAGAGGAGCGTGTCCTCTCCTCTTCCTGAGCCTTTACAGTACGTCAGCGCGGTCGGGGTCCGTGCGGTGGGGAGGAAAGGGTGGGACGGCTTCACTGCGCCTCCCCGGTCTGTTATCGGACGGTTTCTTCCCCGGCTGCCAAGTCGGGGTCAAGAGGAGCGTGTTTGCGTAGCTCTCAGATGCTCGACCAGGAAACAGGTGAGTATTTGATGGTGAGATATGATTATAAATGGAGGATTAAACAAGTCTTAACATCCTGTGAACTTTACAGACTGATGAAGAACCCCCCCCCCCACGGAGGAAAAACCCCCCCCCCCCCGCCCGGAAAACGGAGAGGGGGACGGAAAATAATAAAAAGTAAATAATCAGAAAACTTAAAGAAACAAGTGAAGCTTGTTTGTAATGTTGAGATCTGTTCTTGTTCATTCATGGTCCTTTAATATACACCCTGACTTTTTATTGTTTCCATTCTGGACATTGAAGAGTTACCCTTATATTACATGTCGGCTAATTGGCAGATAAAGATGGTTGTCGCACCTGTGACATCACCCATAGGTTTCTGCAGAGTGCTGATGAGGCTCATTGTGGGTGGTTGTGACATGGGAGTCTATGGGGATTGACTGGCTTTTGAAACCAACCTCAAGTGGCCACCTTGTGAACTGCACGTCATTCCACTCCTGCATTAGACTCATCCGCCATGATTGTATCATCACCCAACTGGGATTGTTTACATGAGGAGCTGGTCCTCTCTTCACAGGCAGCCATTTTGTACCACCAGGTTTCTACAGTGGCCCAGAGTGGACAAACTAAAGGCCACCATAGGTTCTCACATGTGCTTGGAAAGGAAGGGTGAGATGGAGATAGTTAGTCAGCTGCAACTTTATGCTGCACCACTAGATGGCACTCAATCCTATATTTAATCATAGTTTGCATTGTTTCCTTTTCATAGAGTCCAGCTGATCAAACTGAGCAGACAAACAAAAGAGGCCAGTGGCGGATCAGACCCGTTTTGAATACAGATGAAGAAATATCATACATAATTTATAAATAAATCTCCGTCTGATCTCACAAAGCTGTTTTATGAGAACTGGATTTCCTGCTTTCATAACAGAATAACCCTGTTCTCCACGAGCACATGTTGTGGAAAAATATGAAACCTGCTGTGTTTACTTCAGCATCCTCAATCCTCAAATATTAAAGATTAAATCAGGCGGATTAGATGGTTCTAATGAAGTCAGGAGCCGAGCGTCGCTCCAATAAAGCAGCTCAGCGGGCTACGGGTTCTAAATCAAACAAAAATATTCAGAACAGATCTACGCTTGTATTCTTTCATGACCTCATTTATCATGTAACGGCGGCAGAGCTCCTGTGGTCCGTTTCCAGGCCTTTTGAAGAGACACTTTGTCCATCGTAAAACAATGAATTACGACTGTCGGATGGGTTCGCTTCCCCCCAGAGGTTAAAGGCAATTACTGTTAAATGCGCGGACACTGCGCTGCTCTGAAGTGCGCTGTGGTCGGAGCAGTTACGCTCAGGTCAAGTCAGAGGATACGAACCACGGTATAAATCGATTTAACGGCGTTTAAATAACCGGCGTAAAAAGCTGATTACGCTGACGACAGCTGCGGGTTTGGACCCGGAGCAAGAAGACCTGAATGAAACTCATGCTGCCCCTGGATACTGTGTTTATTTTCATGTACTTCTAATTGTCTGACACAGGATATCCAAAACACACACACAGGATACGAACCACGGTATAAATCGATTTAACGGCGTTTAAATAACCGGCGTAAAAAGCTGATTACGCTGACGACAGCTGCGGGTTTGGACCCGGAGCAAGAAGACCTGAATGAAACCCATGCTGCCCCTGGATACTGTGTTTATTTTCATGTACTTCTAATTGTCTGACACAGGATATCCAAAACACACACACACACACACACACACACACACACACACATCTGCAGCTGCAGCTGCAGCCACGAGTAAAGCAGCTCAAACAAAGAGCTTCTCATATCTGAGTTTAATGTGGTTAAGTATTACAGTGGCTCCTGGTGGCTGCCGCCTTCCCTGTGAAGGCCTGATGATCATTTCATTTTCTACATTATCTTCAGCATCCAGAGAATATTGATTATAGGTCAATGCTGAACACTTGACACTGACAGAGATATGGGACTGTGATATCTGTCCCTGTGGCATTCGTTTGATTGTTGTTTTGCTAGATTTCACTTTTACAGGGGTTTTATTTTGAACATTTGCAGCTGAGTCAGAGGAATGCATAGGATGCTGATGATTCAGGGTGTAGGGTTTAGTTCCACCTGGTGGAGAAGTTGAAGGTTGTGGCCTTTAACCCGTCACCTCACCTTTCCCTTTCAAGCATGTACAAGAACCTACAGTACCTTCAGGTAGGATTAAAACTCAAAAGATGTTTAGGTTGCTCGGTGGAGCTCGGCGGTATAGCATGTGCTTTGAATGCATAAGGTCGTGGGTTCAATTCCTATAACCACTCCATCTACCCTCAGATGCATGTTGCTTTGGATAAAAGCGTCCGCCAACTGAAGTTGTACAGTTCTCTCAGGGGTGGGTGTAACTCGGCTGTAGAACATGTGCTTTGAATGCATGAGGTCGTGGGTTCAATTCCCGACCTCTCTCCACCCTTTTCGATACACGTTGCTTTGGATAAAAGTGTCAGTCGAACGAAGTTGGACAGTTCTCACCACAGGAGTGGGTGTAGCACAGTGGTAGAATGCGTGGGGCTGTGGGTTCAATTCCCAGCCTCCCCATTCCCCCTCAAATGCATTTGGATAAAAAGGTGTCTGCATTGAAATTTCAGTCATTGTCATTGGGCCAAACATGGCCGCCTCTGTAGAGAGGACTATATAGTTGGCATACAAAAGACTTGATGTGGTTTGGGGTTAAGGAAAACAACAACTCATGCATTCAGGTAATTATACGCTCATAAAACAGCATATAAATGAGTGTTATTATATTATATTCCATGGCTGCCAATGAAAATGGAAATCATTTCAACTCAATCTTTCACGTGGGACCGTTAGTATGAGCTTTACTTCTCTGCTGTGAGAGATAAAACTGCTTGACACCAAAGTTTCGTCTCTTTCGGGGAAAATAACTTGACAAAAGAAAAGTGAGAATTGTAAAACAGGATCCCGTCAGGAGCACGAACCTTTAGCCCGTCTGGTGTCTCCGACAGCTGTTGGACCCACCGTGGCCAGCGCTAAAGAGACGAGCAGCATCAACAATGTTTTCCCTAAATCCTCGTCCCCCGCACAGGGAGTCCGTCAGAGGACCCCCACCCCCAGCCCCTCACCCCCCTGCAGAGGAAAGCCACACAGATGGAGACTCACCATGTACTAAGTTCAACTTTGACACTTTGCAGGGATTGTAGGTTTAAACTTGAAATTCAGCGAAGGGGGTTTTGGTTCTAACCGGTTCTGCAGCACTGGGGAGATTAAAGAAATGGGTCAGAGAGTTTGCACGGAGGTCAGGATCTTACAGCTGTCACAGATTTCTCTTATTAGCGCTGGGAACTTTTGGAAATGTTTTTGGAAACATAACATAACAGCAGTGGGATGTCTTAAATACAAACTTCAGGTAAAGTATGAAGAGTTGTCTGAAAACAGTTTCTGTACAGTACTGTTTGCTTTGGTCACATCAAGCTCTGTCATCAACAGCAGCAACATTCCTTTACTTTTAACACTTGAATTCCAAAGCATGTAGTTAAAGGTCCAGTGTGCAAGATTCTGGTTAAATTATTTCCATTATCAGAAGTATCATGTGAAATGATTATATTGTTTGCCCCAAAGAAGCGACTTTAAATCCAATGTATTCAAACATGCATGAACTCCCTCAATTGTGACGTCGTTATGTACAACTACTGCTTCCTCTGTCAGCCATAAGAGTGTTCCTATTAAAGTGGTCATTGGGTGTAGGTTTTCCTATGTGCTTAAGAAAGAAAGGGTTTTCAGCACTGGACCTCACTAAATCCCCCAAACGGTACCTTTCATTTGACTCAAGTCAAACAGTTAGCCTGTTGCAATACTTTTACTCACATTTCAAATATATCTTATGTATGTGAAATGTTTGAGTACTTCCGTCATCGCTGTGGTGAACCGCCCCCCCCACATTTTTTTTTTTCAAATGTCCTCAGACATTAGTCATCCGTGGTTGATAACGTTATTTAATTTCACAACATTTCTGATGCATCCATCCATCATAATACACGTGACATTTTCACAACAACACAGCAGCGGCGGCTTCTCCCCACATCCACCTTCTTATTATCATAATAATTCTTGTGGTTTCAGGAAATCACTCAGAGAGACTTCAATAACTGCAGGATGAAATTCATATTCATACAATAATATGACTTCAGTGTACGATATGTATAATGTATCACGGCTACGTGGAATATCACGCTGAGGTCTCATGCTTCCCCCACTGTTTATTCATAAAATCACTGTGGTACATATGAAATAACACCAGCTGTAAAATGCAATAAACAAGGAATTCATGGCAGCCGTCTCAGTAAGAACATCACACCATGGATTCCTGCTCAACTCTACTCTCTCCTCGTTCTTGGCAGTGAAGCGTGTGTGTGGTTGCCAGGGAAATTGCTCATTCCATTATAAAAAAAGGGCCTCTGTGAGCCATTCCATAGACTTCCACACACATCCTGACAAAGTGTTGTCCCTCCGTCCAATTAACCTCACACAGAGAATGGACGGATGTGAGCGAGGGGAGTGCGATAGGTTACGGCCCCCCGGAGACGCGGACCTTTGAGAGCACTTCATTAAGGCCCCGACTGTCCGAGGTATTTCATTCGGGCTTTAGATGTCCTTCAGGGTGTTTGCCCGTCTTTGCTCCGGCTCGGGCCTGCTGCTGGTTGGCAGCGTGGAAGGCTAATGTTGACTCTGCTGATGTGTTTTTGTTTGGTATGGGAAGGCTCCGGGCCTTGGCTGGCGCTGGCCTCTTTGAGTGGCTTACCAGAGGGGCCTGGCAGAGGGCCAGCGTGTACAGTAGAGCGGCAAATAACGGAGGCTGCTATGCTGCGCTGCTCATCGGGAAAACACATCGCACATATACGTACAGCGCACGTTGGTATATTTTGGGCTCGGTGCTCGTGCAGTTCCCCCTGGATCCAGAGGGATGTTTTAGTCATTGGTGCTTGTTGCCCCCCTCTCCACTTGTTTGAATATCCATTACACCTGATGACAAACGGGCTTTTATCTGCAATGTGTTTAATCAGCATTCACTCCCTGATTAAATGAGTCTGCTACCGACACAGCAAGCCCACGGTGCTCATTCGTTGTCTTTGTGCCAGTACAAATTGCCGCGGTATTTCTGGTTTCAGGCTGTAGTTTGCATGTAAGTAAGCATTCATTCAGATGTGCAGTTTGCACCAGGCTTTAAACTTGTTTGATTCACCTCTAAAGTTGATCAGTTTAACATGGGAGTCTCTGGGAATTGACTCACTTTTGGAGCCAGCCCCTAGTGGCCACCCTGTGAACTGCAAGATTTTTTTTTACTTCCGTATCAGACTCGTCCAAGTTTGCTGCTTGGGTGAAACATGATTTTCACTTGATAAACTTACATTTCAACGTTAAGATCACTTGCGCCCTAATGAGATGAGGGAGGTTCTCCTGACTGAAGGCAAAGAAGGGATAATGAGGCAGGTCTCCATGGCAACGTTGTCACTGAGCCAGCACTTGGCTCTTGGCTGTTTTCCACTTCGCAGTCATTGTTCTAAGTGTGTTCCTGACATCATGATGCTCCACTGATGCCTGGGTGGAAAATCTCCACCAAGCATTCTCACCACTTATGATGGGAAAATGTATATATCACCACGAATCTCTCATACCCACTGATTCCGACGTGAAAGAGGCTCATTAAATGCAAATAAAGGAGTTTCGTAGGTTTCAGCGATAAACGCAGCCAAACTGTCGGTTTCCTGAAGTCTGAGAGGAAGAACTCCTGGGGGAAGCGCATGTGTATCATCAACCTCTCCAGACGTCATCAGATGACATAGAGAGAGCGAGAGGGAGAAAGAGAAATGCTGGGCTCATAACCGAGGAGCAGGGATCAGTGGGCGCTCCGCCAGCGCATTTCATGAGCTGCACTCCATCAACACAAGTGCAGGCACAGTGAGGGAGTTCCACTCCAAACATCAACACGAGCCTTGACAAATCTTTTCCTTACTAATGTAGAAAGTATCCGAGGCAGGTCGGGAGAAGATCCACCCAGTGATGAAGCGACGCTAAGAAACAAGTCAGTGTTGCTGTTCCGGCGGTGACGGGGTGTTTCCTGACGGGGTTATGTAAGGTCGCGGCAGGGGAGAGGGTGGCGTTGGGGTGGATTTCCCATGAGTGGGAGAAGGAGCAGTCCTCTGGGTTTTTAATAACACCAGGCATCTCGTAATCTGCAGGTTTACGTTTCATTTTTGGGAATAAAAGCAGGTTTTCTGATGCATATCTGAGAATGAGGAGTTTATGAAACTTACTTTTTATTTTTTTCAATTGGAATGACCTGATTCATGCTGATGAAACTATTATTTTTTAACTTTAAATTTAACTTACTCTTAACTTAGATTTTTAATAATCAGCCATCTCAAAAAACTCAATCAGGAGGTACAGATCAAATCCATCTATCCCCGAGCCCTATCTATTGATGAAGCTCGCATCATCCCTCTGTTAAACCTACGCTTGGCTTCAGTTAAAAACATCGTAGTAAACAAAGGGCCCATTTCAGAGTAATTAGAAAATCATTTTATACATTCAGGTAATACAAAAATCCGTTTAATAGTTTATCAATTAATTTTTACCATAACAAATAAACACAATATCTCCTTAATTTCAATCAATGCGTCCTTCAGGCGGAGCCAACAAGCTGCTAGAGCCTGGCATCATGGTGGTGATACAGATATCACTGCAATGAATTTACTAATGAGAAGAAAATAATTGCATAAGTCTGTGTAATTAGAACTATCAGATGGATGCAAATATGTAGCATCATCAAAATCAAATGTTAATATCAACTTACAACCCTCTATCAAAAATTCCCCCTGGAATTCATTATGTTTTCCTGCTTCCACACACATTAACCTAATCTAGAGTCTTGCTTCGGGACCACACGCACCTGTGATGTTTCCTCGAGGACCCGAGCTGTAAACAAACAAGCATACCTGACGCCTCTTCTGTAACAAGGTGTTGAGGCCAGGAACCAGCGGTCACAACCACAGTGGCGCTCGGATGCCCGCGGTGGGCCTCGCTCCCTATCTCGAGCCGTCGGGACCCTCGCGTAAATTTGACTTGTGCATTCCTGTGGCATGAAGACATCCATGGATCCCTGGCAGGAATTCCCCCGGCATGGCCCGCGTCCTGTTTGGGGATTTTTTTTTCTGCCGAGTCCCTGCCGAGCCTCCGGAGGTGAGCTGAAGTTCAACCAAACCCAATCTGGAATCTGAGCGAGCATCTTTATTTTTCACTTTCTAAACACAGTGTCGCTCCACGCAGCCGACTCGGCCAAAGACTGTACGACACCATTCGATTCAAAGCCTCTTGCTATTAAGTACGTATGTTGTATACCTTGGACAGGTTCCTGCAATTATAATCAAACCTGTGTGTGTGTGTGTGTGTGTGTGTGTGTGTGTGTGTGTGTGTGTGTGTGTGTGTGTGTGTGTGTGTGTGTGTGTGTGTGTGTGTGTGTGTGTGCGCACACGCACCTTCCAATAGTGGATCGCACAGTCACACTGTTAGACAACCTGCACGGCCAGTACAAGCCCAGACCTGCAGGGACAACAGTAATGCAGTGACAGTGTCACGTAAAATAAAATTAGACTTAATTATCAGCACACACACACACACTCACACACACACACACACTCACACTGCTCCTCTAAAAAATATTTATTTCAGCCTCTGGACAAATGTTTGTAGTTCTGTAGAGCAGCGCGATATAAATAGTTTCGTTCCAGCAGCTGTCTCACACACAGCTGATCATCTTCATTCAGTTGTTTCATGACATTTTCTATTTTTCTTATTTATTGTGCAATTTTAAGGTACAGTGTGCAAAATGTCCGTTGGTATTTGTTAAGACAGCAGGCAAAGTTGGCCCCTCCCTTTCTCCCTGCCCAACAACAGTGTGTATTATGTATACGGAAGGAATGAGTCCAAGCAACTTCCTTCGAGATTAATAAAGTTGATCTTATCTTATCTTAACACAGCTGGAGTAATTAGCATGCTAACACTTTTAGCTCCCTCATTTCTAAGTCAGTGAGGTTTTCTGTTGGTAACACCGACCTGTGAAACCTTAAAGTTTCGTTATACCATCTAAAACTCTTCAGTGGAAAGCTGACTTTTGAACTCTGATGCTTTAAAGGATTAAAAAAGGAGTTGGTCCGTAATGCCCCTTTTAAAGATGACATGTATGGATTACGTTTATATGACTTTGTTTTGCATATTATACCTTCAATCGCTGGAACCACAGAGCACTTTAATTTCACTCTTATATTTTCCAGTCTGTATCGTCTAGAAGAGTCTTGGCAGACCAATGTCTCTCACTTGTGTGTAAACCAAACCAACCACTGGGAACAAATGAAGGGAACCTGAACCTGATCCTGCGGTGAGATTTGACCCCCTCGTGGTTTTCCACCTCCCAACTCCCTCCCTTGTCTCATCGCTCATCGTCTGCAGTGAGGCTGCTCTTTAGCAACAATGGGAAGGATTCAAAGACACGGGTCGGCAAAGGTCACCAACACACTCCCAGAGACGCACCGTCCTCTTCACTCTCGTCCATTCTCGGACTCTTATCATTTACTGACTCCTCCGAGAAGTTCCTCTCACACCATCTGGTGCCGGACTTCAGAATTCACCGCACGGTGTGAGGATCAAACCCGAGAGCTTTGGATTCCAGAGGAGTTCTTTAACTCATTGGAGTGTTTGAAGAGGCATTGGAACGCTATTGACACAGGAGTTCAACATTCAAAGAATCGCACATCAAACCCACGAGCGTGAAGCTGTACAGCTCTCTAATCGAGCCCACCACTTGTATTTACTTGTTTTTATCATACGGGCTTTGAGATGCAAGAATTCGAACCATACCACGTCGTCACTCCACTGACCCACAAAGGTATTTGCCCAAAGGAAGAAGTCAAAGGCTCTAAGGAAATACTGAACAAGTTAGTACTTTACACATCAGCATATGAGATGAGACGACTTCTTGGAAGCTCTGGGATAAGATATTTATGTGGCTCAATTAGTGATGGAATTCAACTCTGAGTGAAGACTGAAGGGTTTTCACAGCCCATGATGGATAGCATGAAAATTAAACATGGACCTAAGAAAGTTAAGTTCCTGCAGAGGAGTCACGAAGGTAGAAGTTTGTCAAATGACCAACAGAGGGCGACAGTCAATGAAATTAACCTCAGGTCTGTCGCTACTTAGATTTATTAAAGGTGCATTGGGGAACTTGTTAAATTCACCTTTAATTTTGGCCATTTTAACATGGGAATCTATGGGGTCGCCTTGCTTTTGAAGCCAGCCTCAAGTGGCCAAAACATGACCTGCAAGTGTTTCCACTTCCGTTTTGGACTCGTCCTTCAGCCCCGGAGGTCGCCGCTTGATAATAACTCCGCCCCTTTTGACATTCTAGCTCATGAGCTGCAGCTGTGTCTCAGCTCTGGTGTTGACGGGTGTGTTGGTTGATAATGACAAACACAAGCTGCCCCTAGTGGCTTTATTATCATTATTTTCTTTTTGTTGATGAGCGCTCACATCCAGTGAGTGGTGTCAACATGACTTATTGGAGGATTGTTTTGAAAATAAGAAAATAACTCGGGCAACTTCATGAATTCTCTTATCTTTTAATTGCCGAGGAACAAACAGAGAGGGCCGGGAGGTCAAACCGGGTCACTCCTGTTTTGATGTTTTGAGGTCAAGGATTCAAATCTCCTCTCTAATCTTCTGTCCAACCGCAGACGAGAGTCAAAGTCTCCAAGAGATAAAGCTCAAGTGTCGTCCGCTTAAATCGCTGAAGGATTTAGAAGACCAGAAAGTTTTGAAGTTTGGGGTTTTGATCCTCACTTGCGGCCGAGTCCACCACCCTGAGTCAACACTCACGGGCTCCAACAGATCAAGTCCATCCCCCCCCCCCATCCCCCCACCCCAACCAGCTCAAGGTGTTAAAACAGTTCACTCACTGAATTATGAAGTGAAACATCCCAAAGACTCAATAACACAGGGCTCAGACCTGAGGTTGTACAAGAACTCTGAGGGTGGAGGTTAAATCAATAAGATGATCCTCACTTGCGGCCGAGTCCACCACCCTGAGTCAACACTCACGGGCTCCAACAGATCAAGTCCCCCCCCCCCCCCCCCCCCCCCCCCCCCCCCCCCCCCATCCCAACCAGCTCAAGGTGTTAAAACAGTTCACTCACTGAATTATGAAGTGAAACATCCCAAAGACTCAATAACACAGGGCTCAGACCTGAGGTTGTACAAGAACTCTGAGGGTGGAGGTTAAATCAATAAGAGAATATTAAGATGAAAGACTCGAGGAGTCGAACAAATACGTCTCCAGTGTCTCGGACCAAACAACTGCGTTAGTTTGAAGGCGGATCTTTTGTGAGTGTGTGTTCAAAAGCTGCGATTGCAATCAGAAGCTATTGTGGAGTGGTACATGAGCGTAAAGTGGATGTGGTGGGTGAGACAGCTGCTTCAGAGCCTGTTCTGTTACCTGGGGCAGTCCAATCAATCCGTCTTTGTTCAAACATCCGTTTATCCTCTATGGCTCATTTCAGAAGACAAACACAAATAGAGTCCCATCACTAACTAGACCTTGGATTGAGTGGAACCGGTGGTCCGCACTTGGCCGATATGTAACCGGATACTCCGCGGTTGGTGAGGTAGGAATGTGTGCGAGTGTCTCTGTGGGTTCGTTTCGCAGCGGACATGTTTGTGGATCTAGGTTGAATCCCAGAGACAAAATCTAAAGTTGCGGGGGAGAGAGGTTGTCATGACTATACGTTGGTGACCAGTGGGGGGTTTCACTTTCCCGCAAACAAAGAATAAGAGACACCTGTGATTTACATCGTTTCACAAAAACCTGGGATTCCTGTCACTGCTTTGGCAGCTTTTCAAAGTTTTGATGTTCTCTGCAGGATTAGTTTTTTAATTTTTTGGCAAATCGCTTCTTTTTGCCACCGGGGGCTCATTTCCATCCTTCTCCACAGTGTTCCCCCAGTGATTTATGGGTAAACATAAGACTATAATGGAGATCACCTTGACAGTGTGAGGTTGTGTGAAATCCTCAGTGAGCATCTGGTGAACACGGTGATGGCAAAGATCAGGTGAAGGGAGACAGGCGGGGGGGGGGAGAGGGGGGGAGAAAAGGGGGGGGGGGGGGGGGGGGGGGGGGGGGGGGGGGGTGAAAGGGTGAGACTCATTCCTGGGAGGCAGTGGTAGATATCATGTCCAGATGTTCCTGCAGGTTGGATGTGGACACTGTGATCGCTTCCTTCTGTGCCCCCATCACTTCTTCTCCTGCTGCTGCTGCACAGCATCACAGCGCCTGACAAGAGAGTCTGAAACATCCCAGAACTTTCTGTTGACCAGAGAGCTCTGTGGTCACAGGGCGTTCCTCACAGGTCTATAGACTTGTTTGGTTTCTCTTTTGAATCCTTTGAACTATTTCTGTTTTTATTTTTCCAAAATACATCTCTACAAACCTTCTGCTAACTTACGTTTCTGCTGACTCATCATGCGATGGCGTATGTCAGACACATGACATCACATTTGATGAAGATTGGGTTCTAAAATGACCTGTGCATTTTTGACTAAGGATGAGAATAATCAACAAGTGTGATGCCTCAAGCTGCCATACGGCCATGTTTGATCAAATTGTATTTAAAGGTGCAGTCTGTAAGATTTAAGGGGAAATCAATCTTTTGGTTTAAATGCCCTTGAGTCAGCACTTCATATTAGTCAGCCATGTTTCCCATTGGTTCTCCCACATACTTTTTTAGGGGTAGTAGTGGTGGTGGGGGGGGCAATGTATTACAGCTGCAATGAATTACTTCACCATTAGATATGAATAAATCTTACATAATCTACCTTTGACTTGTTCTTTAAAGTTGTATCTGTGTTTCATCTCACCACATGAAGCAGGCAGGGTTCATGACCTATTCTTTAGCCAGCCACCAGGGGGCAGTCGGGAGGATTTTGGCTTCACCTTCGAGGAGCTGACATTGTTGTGGATCTTGATGAACAGATTGTGGAGTCCACCCTAAACACTGAGCAGCCTGCCAGCAGAACCCTCCACATAGAATGTTAATGTTATCTTTATAGCTTGTTAACCACCCCCTAGTGGCAGGAACTCAGTACTGTAGGTTTATTGGTCTTACGGCAGCTGACCATGTGACTTGAGCAAATCTGTATTTCACTTACGAAATGCTCTGTAAAGCCTCCAGTGTCGTGACTCTCCAAGGAGCCTGGAAGGATCCTTTCACTTGATCTCACATCGCGGACAGATTGGACTTGTGCGCACTCTTCTGCTTCTATTTGCAAGACTGGACAAAAAGTCACTCATGAAACATGATGTCGCCGGGCGACTGATTACACATTACACACGGCGACATGCATACGACTACTTCTTTGTTGAAGCCTCCTGATTCTCCCGGCGCTTACGGCTTCCTCCAGGCAGCAGATGGCGGCTCCGTCTCTGACTGACGGTAAATGAAATGAGGTCACGCTCAGCACCACTGTTTCAGCACAGCAGCTCCAGGGTCCTGAAGCCAAACTGTCGACCTTGCTATCGCAACTTCATCGTGCTAACGCTGCAACACGGCACACGCCCAGACACTGTATGAGATTACTATACATATACCATCAATGTGTTTTTTCCCACAGGAAGAGTCGGAGCCTCCTGCATGTTCTGATAATACAATGAAATAAATATTGTGCGGAGAAGAGGGAGCAGAATGAAGCTGAAGTAATAAGAATGTGTCCCTGAGGGCTCAACATGCAATCATTTAAGAAAACAAACGCAACACAGGGAAAGGGGGAAGATATCATCGATGGGAAAACACGCGCTGCAAGAAGGCAAAGTATTACAAACACAACTAAGGACACAGAGGACAGATACTCTTACACGACCAAGTACTCGCAGCGAACGTAAACATGACACGACAAATAATCACAGCGTGAGCAAATATTCACAAAAGCCATGAACCAAGAAGTCTACATACAATCAGGACATGTCAGCACACACACACACAACACAACCAAATATTGACAACACAACAGATGCCGGAGTCCAGAGGCCTCTTAACAAGACATAAACATATCGTGGAGAATCAGACGCAAATACATTCTAACTTTAACCCCTAGTGGCCAGACGTCGGTACTGCAACTTCTATGTCGGTCACAGGTTAATGGGAAGTCCAACCGTGGTCCATGGTCCATTTCTTTATTGGGCCATTGCAAATTCTAAAAAATATATTGGAATGTGGCCCCCACATGAAACTTGTACTTGTTTTTAAATGTAGTCAAATCTTACTGAGACAGTTTGAACGGAGCAAACTCATTTGCGCTATTCATTTCAACATAGGCTCAAATAATTCAAATATTATTCAACATGCCTGTCGACTGACCATCTCACTAAGCACTCATTTAAATATGCAGTGATGTAAACATATACTGTATTGTAATATACAGTAACTGTTAACCCTTTTTGTAACAAAATGAAAAGTTGCGATATAGGCAGTTTTAAACTTTAGAAGTGGCCGAGCCTTTCGTGCATTTTTGTGTATGCGCCCTCAGTGAAACGGGTTCGTTCACCCCGATATAAATGAACGTCAAAAGGCCAAAATCATACCCGGTAAGTAGCTACTACAGAACAATCCCGAAGTTTGTGGTTGAGGGCAGACCTTAGTTCTACATCAGCGAGATGAGCTAACCATCTCTGCCACTCAAGAAGAAGCAAGTCATGGGAGGAGCCTCAGTGAACAGAGGTTTAAGTGCAGGAGGAGTCCCATGACTGATGCCAATGGAAGAGCAGACTCCATGTTGTTGCTGCTCGTCACACACTTTTTCCACTCGTTCCACCTCGGGCTCGTGACTACGGCAAGTTTGCGTGGAAGCACAAATCCCAAAGTTCACAGAGACGTCGGGTTAAACGCTACCTTAAATCCAACCCTAAGCCTTTTTATGAGAACGTGTAAACACCGCTGCCATATGTTTGTAGCTGGCATGACACGCTCGCACGATTCCAGACAGGCTCGCGCGGGCGGGGCGGCGCGCATCGGCGCGCAGGCAACATCTGCGCAACACAAGCCTTGATTAATGAGCGGAGAATTTGCAAGAAAAGGGGCTGAGACTTTGAAATCTGTGTATCTGTGTTTTCATTGCGAGGCCACCTACTCAGCACTATTTATATACTGCGAAGACAAGCCACAGAGCGGGAGAACCTGGAGGAGAGGAAGACCTGCTGAGGTCTGCTGCAAAGTGAAGGGAGAACGTGTGAGGAGTTAATTAGCCATTAAAGGCTGAGATAATTACGCAGTGTAATGACTGCGGAGGCGGGGGGCGGGGCGGGGGGGTTATTTTTAAAGCAGAAAGAAAAATGGCTCCAGAGTGTCCCCCACAAGTGACCTGTGTTTTATGTGTGTTTGGATTTGTCCACTCCTGCAGGTGATGTCTCTGTGTGTGTGTGTGTGTGTGTGTGTGTGTGTGTGTGTGTGTGTGTGTGTGTGTGTGTGTGTGTGTGTGTGTGTGTGTGTGTGTGTGTGTGTTCGTCCAGTCTGTGGCCTGGTGTGGATCAGGCTCATTGCCTGCATGTGTGTCCCGACCACAGACCCCCTCTAGGTGGGCCGGTGGGGTGATGGATGATGCCTGGAAGCTCCAGAGCTGCTGTGTGTGTGTGTGTGTGTGTGTGTGTGTGTGTGTGTGTGTGTGTGTGTGTGAGTAGCCAGCAGACAGTTAGGGATGATGAATGGAGTTCGGAGTTTGTGTGCATGTGTGGATAAGTTTGGGTGTAAATGAGTGGCAGCTCACTGATGACTGTTGTGTTTCAGGTGTTATTCTAGCATTATTGATTACACACTGACAGACATGTGAAGCAAAGCTATTTGATACTGTAGCAGAGAGGGAGAGAGAGAGAGGGCGAGCGAGCGAGCGAGCTGAAACACATGCCGGCTACACCTCCTCCTTTTAAGCCGTGTTTGTCCAAACCCCCCCACTTGTGCTATAGAGTTACCAACCATGGCGCAAAGGCAGGATGGGGAGCCCAGTTAGGGTTGCAGCCTTTACCTGTGACATATTGACCTCAATGAAAACGTTCATCCATCAAACCGAAGCACAGACAGGTATGAGTTTACCGGCCTGAATGACGAGGACATTTTTTCTTTCTTTCTTCTATTTCGGTAAAACTCTGCATCAGTTTAAACACGTCTGGACATTTTCACATGACTTTGTTGAAAATTCACCCTGTTCTTTAGCTGGTTGTATGGATGGTCTGTGGGTGTTTGTGTCTCTATTAAGAAGAAACAAATCAACATTCTTATCATTTGCTCCAATCAATGAGCCAGACACTTCCTACCGCCCACTCACAAGAGCCTGGGCCAGCTGGCCAATCAGAGCAGTCCATGCTTTTCTGTGAGCGAGGGGCAGGATCTCTACAAAATCAGTGAGAATGAAAACAGGTTGATCAGATGTATCCTCTGGGGACCAGGAACACGGATGTAAAGGTGCATTAATCACATTGTGGTTGAAAATGGACCAGTGATACAGAAGCACATCAGGCAAAAAACACGGCACGAATGAGGTGACTAAGTTAATTTCTGACATATGTAATTGAATCTTAATCTGGATGTTTCAATTTCACACTCTCTCCCCGGAGAGGACGATACGCTTCATGTCTGTGACGAGCAAATCAAACGATGTCAAAAATGGAAGTGCCCCTAAAAAATTCCTCTGTAGTTTTTCTTCCGTTCATGTTTTTTTCCTTGTTCCATTTTTGTCCTCGAGGGATCTTCTTTTCCACTCCGGGAGTTTCCGCTCAAAAAGAAAGAGAGAATATGTACGTTCCCCTCATGCTCCTCGTCCGTCACCTCTTCAGGCTCCAAGCTGAACGTCACAGCCTTCGGCTTTGAGCTTTAGCGTTAGCATGTTAGCATGTTGATTTGACAACAACTCAAACGACTCAGTCTGTGGAGCTGGATATTACACGAGTGTATATGTACATCGATGGGGTTACAAAGTGTCTGGAATGTACATCGAATTAGACTGATAGGTATTTGAAACATTTTTGCATAGATGGATGTTTATTATTATTATTATGTATGTTGTATTGTATTTCATGTATTCTGTGTATCTATAGAAGTAATCTAACATTGTTGCTATGATCCTGCATGATAACTTCATGTAATTCCTTATGCGGTTCATAAATATCCACTATCGCAAGAAAAACAAAGAATTTCACATATGTTTTACACATGTCTTCTCCTATCCTGAGGGCAGATACCTGTAATAATAATGCTTTGCTCTAGAATAGGTTAAAGTAGTATGCAGGGCCAGATCACTCCCCCGTAGAGACGTACCTATCACGTCGTGGCGTTTGGTGGGAGAGCAGTCCCACTGCTTTATCTCATCTCTCCCACATTTCAGTGAAATCCCTCTGTGGAGACACGACTTTCTCCTCTGGCTCTCTCTTTCCAAATCTTTGTGTCAGGACAATGAAATGGCTGCAGCTGTGACAACAGCGATGTCCCGGAGCAAATCAATCTAGTAATTGATACAAGGGGGCGACTCCAAACCACTGCAGAGCTGAGAGGGGGGCAGGAGAAGGACGAAGCCCTGGGCTCAGCTTCTGAAAAATCTTCTATTTGTAACCAGGGGCCGCAGGGGGGAGACAAGCCATGGTATGTTTTCATTGGCTCAATTGTGCGAATGAATACTCAGATATGGTGTCACACACACACACACGCACACACACACACACACACACACACAGATATTAGGTGTGTCGACTCTCGGTTTCCCCCCACCCTAAACCACCCTTGAACCCCACCCGGAAAGTGCGACTTCCTCCCCCCATTCATCTCTCTGTGATTTTGTTTTATTTCTCAGGAGCTGTTTTACAAACTCATTTGTCAAACCACACAAAGGTTTATTGAGCCCTGTGAAACCAAGCGGAGCCAAACAGTGGAAAGCCTCTCTTTTATACGCGCAGATTACGGGATTATAAAAACAGTTAGGCTGCGCCGTTATTGTCTGGAGGCCAACGGCTGCAAACCTCAGACACAATGAAACACAGAAGTTTCAGAATGAGTATTGGAAACAGTCAAACGCAGTCGGGGTTTGTTTACGTGCATGTGTGTGTTTCGTATATGCACAGTCATTCTCAATGCCTCCGAATCACAACGGCGTTTAGAATGGGATTCACAGAGTTCCAGGGAAAGTTTCACGGGGGGGGGGGGGGGGGTGGGGGGGGGGGGGGGGGTTACACTCAAAGGATGACGAGAGCCGTGATGCATCCTAGTTGGCAACTGAATGACACACATACACACTCATTCGATTTGACCCCCAGGGAGTGAAGTGTGTGTGTGTGTGTGTGTGTGTGTGTGTGTGTGTGTGTGTGTGTGTGTGTGTGTGTGTGTGTGTGTGTGTGTGTGTGTGTGTGTGTGTGTGTCAGTGACAGTGAGAGAGAAACTCCCTGTAAGCCGACACCTCACAGACGGTCTGTGCTGTGACTCAGCGGAGGAGGAAGAGGAAGAGGAAGAGAAGGATACAGATGTTTTTCTTTCCTCTCGTCGGTGACGGACACAAACACCGACACTTCACCTGAGACACTGACTGTTGAACTAACTCTGAGTTTACAATGGACAGAGCAGCTGATGGAGAAATACAAACATGCCACATGAACCCCAACCCGAGTCAATCAGCCTTTAATCTTCTCTTCCAAAGCAAAGTCCACGTGTCACTGTGATGATGAAGCTTCCTTCATTTCGTCCGTGCACAGCTTGAACATCATTTCCGTCTGAAGGACGCGACGCTAGGTTTTTGGCCTGTTTGCGACGGCCGGTGGGTTGTTGCTCGGCCGGTTGGTGGGTTGGCGGATCGGTCTGGTTGGTTGCTTTGTTCTACTTGGTTGCTTTGTTGGTTGGTTGATTGGTTGGTCAGTCAGTTGTGTAGGTGGGTTGAATAGTAGTTTGTTGATTGATTGGTGAGTCTGGTTGGTTGATTAGTTGTTACTTGGTTGCTTTGTCTTGTTGCTTGTCCATTTCTTTGGTTGGTCAGTATTGTTGTTGGTTGATCTGTATTGGTCGGTTGTTTGGTTGTTCAGTCTTGTTGGTTAGTCGATCAGTTGGTTTGTCAGTATTGTCGGGCGGTTTGTCCTGTGTGCTCGGTCGCTTGGTTGGTCAGTCAGTCTAATTGGTTGGTTGGTTAGTTGGTAGGTCAGTCTGTTTGCTTGGTTTGTTGCTTGATTGGTTAGCTGGTTGGTCAGTGCTTATAAATGGCCACAGTTATTCGAGGACAGTCAGGAGAACAAAGTGCTGAGGTCAGAGGACAAGGAGCCACATTCCAGTTACCATGGAAACTCTGTAAACCACTCTGCTTTGAAACTGGACTGCACTTGCGCTCAGATGGTTCAGCTGTTTGCTGTGTTGCCTCGGCCTCCATGAATGTGTGAGGCGCAGCCTCGGAGCAGGAGCTCAGTTGATCTGCTGAGTCGGTTTAACGGAGAACTACTTACTGTTGGGTCGCTGTAACTGTCTGAAACTGTGCGAACGGCTCAACTGTCAGCAGCTTCCACCCTCATCACATACTCTCACAGCCCCATGAGCCTGAAATGAAACCAGCAGGTGTCGAATTAACACAAGGAGTCACATTACAAAATGAATCCATACCCGTTGATTTTCTTTTTTTGGTCCTGATTTCTGTGGGAAACGACTCCTGTGGAAACATTACTTTCCAAGAGGTTCGTATAAGAAGTCAGGTGTTTAATGACGCTTAATTTTTTCCTCGTGAAAACTCACATATAGTGAATTACACTTTTGGCAACAGGGAGTCGATGCACTCCTTGAAGTTGCGTTGCCGGTGGCGAGTGAGTATGTGTTGGCGCGAGTTCAAATATGAAATGCCACCTCGGATTAGAAGCGTCCAGTCGATGCACAACAGCTTTGCCATTGTGTGCGCTGTATTAATTTGCAAAAGGCAAAAGCTGCTAAGTCTATAGCTTTAGGGATTTCCATGTGTTTGGACCTGAGCTGTCGAATTTCACGCAAAGAAAAGAACACGGAGCCGGACGCTGTTTTCCCTCTGACTCTCAGGTGGAAGCGAATGGATTTAGCATTTGAAAGAAACGAAGAGGCGAGTGCAGGTATGGAGGTTTATGAGGCTCATTAAAGTGGGCTCTGGTGTGCCCAGTCATGTTGACTTAAACCGAGACGCCCCGCTTTGTGCCAATCAACGGCGCCAGTGTTTTTCCAGTGTTATGCCAGAGCCCGACCCCCGAGACAGGAACCGCCGCCGCGCGTCTCCTCCGACGCCGTCACAGACAAAACATCAGCCGCAGCCGAGGAGTTTGTATTTGACTCGTCGCTTCAGAGAGAGACGCGTCAATCCTGCTCTTGAGTTTTGCCGTCACCGTTAACACTCGCTGTCAGTGAGATCAGGGCGCCTCAGCACCTGCGCCCCGTCGTTCTCTGCGAGTCAGAGAAGCGATCGTTACCCACAATCCCCGGGTCATTCATTATCCAGCTGGACAAAGTGGAGCAACAGTAAACCTGACTCTTTAAAGAAATGTCATCATATAGTCACGTATTTCTGTTCTACTTGTGTGGCATTCCGCAAGAAGGCTAGTGTTTGTTTGTTTGTTTTGGTTTTAACCAAACTCCACAAACCGTAATGGTAGGATGTGGTTTTTGGTGCGGAAGGAACTCATTCAGTCTTTGTGTGGAACTGGATCAGGTGGTGGATCCAGGACTCGTTGTTTTCACTCGCTTTAAAGGTCTAGTGTGCAGGGTTAATGGGTGCGAGTTTGTAAACATGCCAGTCAAAGTTGGCCCCGCCTCCCCTGCACAAGAGCTCCAGTTAGACTTGGTATGTAAACATATACAACGCAATATACTACATAATTTAGGAACATTATATTGTGTAGTATGATGCTAATGCTAGTTGGCTAATTGGGTTACAACCAGCACTTACCTGAATGAATATTACTGCCCAGAAACTTCCTGTGCTCAGCAACACAGGCGATATACATTCTAAGCTAAGTTAGGTTAAGTTAAGTTAAGCTGCGCAGGGTTATATATCAAAGAAATACACTATTGTACTCAGTCCAGAGGGGAGAGGTGCGGGACATTAGTTGCCTCTTTTGATGGAGGAAAATGTTTGTATTCAATAGAAGGGGGAGGGCGGGGTGAAGGGTATTCGGCTTCAACACTCAACTTCACCACTAGATAGTGGTCAATCTTAGGCTCTGTGCCTTTAAGAGGACTGATGGGCTTTGAAAGAGAGACTTCACAGAATACCATAAAAGCTGGTGCGTGAGGTCAGAACGGTTAGAAGCGAGCACATTTTGGTGTAGATACGAATAAAAGAGATGCGGAATTCACTTTCCTTTTTTTTATCATTGTAACATTATTCAACAATCTCTTTAAAAAAATGTATGGATCCTGATTAAAGGAAATTCAGGCCGGTTTTGGGGAAGTGATCTGTGAGTATGTGACGTCTGGAGCAGCTTGATTGAAGGCAACTTTTGGGCCCAGGCAGATTTACACATGCACCACTGAGGGTCATTCTAGTGCCATGTCATTCATTTTCATGAGCCCCACACCACACACACATGATGCAAGAAGAGAAGAGGGCAGCTTAGTCCAATGAGTCACAGTTTCATATAAATAACACAGCACTTACCTGCGACTTAAGGAGCGACTCTCCTCTGACGTGGGATGGTACGTTACCGCGGGCTTCTAAACGTATGACAGATCGACATATAATAACACGGCCCGACGCTTTGTATGGATTTGCTCTCGAAGCCGCCGAGCAGCTGCCTTCTCCTCTCCGACGGCTCTTTGAAGTTTCCTCATCGGTGGCGCTGTGCTGATGGAGCGGTGGCTGAACTTTAAAGTTGCACACGGGGGTTGAGCTCTTAAAGCCGACGGGATGCTGGATGAATTAGGTGATGTCTAAACACCGGATCCCCGGCTCGAGCACGGAGTGTGGAATAAATCAGCCGGCGAACTCCAGCATCTCCAAATATCCACGTCCACGTGTGTGTCCCCGACCGTACAGTTCCATTAGTGGATCTGGAAGAGATTAGAGCGTTCACACTCACGATGAGCTGTGCCCTGCTTTATGGGGGGTGAACATTATCAGGCGCGCTGTGGAAGGAACATCACAACCCATTATTCAGGATACATGGGAGGCTCCTTTTTGGAACACTCTGCCTGTAATCTGTGTTTGGACCATAAATAAGATGAAAGGCGCAGGCCACAGACGACCCACCGAGCCTGATACTACAACTATCTGGGCTCAGAGCTATTACACACATCATCTTGTCTGGGTCCAAGCCAAAAACACTTGAAAACATGAGCCCTTTGGATGTGAAATGGGAAGAACAAAAGCTTTGAAAGGTGCAGGGTGTAAGATTTTGGTAGAAAACAAATTACAAAAACAAACAACATTTTCATAATCCCCTAAATGTGTTTTTGTTTCCATTGCCCTTAAACGAGCCCATGAATGTGTATTTACATGAGGAGCGGGTCCTCTCTATGGGGGCGGCCATGTTTTTACAGTAGCCCAAAGTGGACATACTAAGGTTTCTCCTGCATGTTCAGAAGGGTGAGTCTGAGGTGATGGATGCAACATGCAACTTCACCTCTACATGTCACCAAATCTGCACCTTTAAACATGTTCCATTTGTGTGTGTGTGTGTGTGTGTGTGTTAAATGGTATAAGACTTATTTGCTCCTACAATTCTGAAAAGGCCTCTGGACCGCAGGTGAGAGGCGGAGCTAGAGAGACATGGGGGGGAGAGGGGGGGGGGGGCACGTGTACATGTTTGTACTGTAGAACCCAGCCAGGAATTTTTAGACTGAAGAAATTTCACGAGGCCTTCAGGGTACGTTTTCCCTGCCAGAACTTTGGACGTGTAATTCTGAGAAACAAAGACGTTCCAAGCTGAACTGAGTCATATTCAAATATTTGTATTCATGTGACTCGGACCTGATTTATTTGAGTGTTTTGTGCTGTGTGGACACAGAAAACTTTCAATGTAATGTCAGATTTATGTCTGTGGAAAATCCATCTGATTCAGATTATCGGATTGAATTCATGCGTCTTTTTGTCATAGAGAGCTCTGCTGTCATAAATACTTCTCCAAGTGATGTTCAAGAAGTAGTTTGTGGTTTCACCATCGACTGAGTAATGATACATCTCCGTCTCCTCCCAGTAGAAGAAGCTGAAAGTCCCAGTTAATGAATTCTGACATGTTGCGCTTCTCAGTCCGGTGCTTTACTTCAGTTTGAACAGAAGATCCTGAAACTGTCGCATTTTGACTTTGAAATTGGACTCTGATGACTTTAAATATGTCAGTTACTGCTGCTTCAGTGGTTCATTCGCACCTCAGGGTGCAGCGTGTAAGCTCTGGTGACACCTAGTGGAGACGTTGCATTTTGTATCCGTCACCTCACCCTTCGGAGTATGCGTTTTCAGTCAAATTCAAAAGAGGTTTTGTATGTTCTCTCCGGGCTACTGGAAAACCATGGCGCCCCCCGTAGAGAGGACCCTCTCCTCATGTAAACATACATCCATGGCCTCTCGCAGGGGTTTTAAGACTTTGAAATTTTACCCGCTGCACCTTTTAGAATAATCATACTTTATATTTTATTGTTATTTTAGTGGCACGAATAAAAATGTACATTTAAAACAACAATTGTCGCCGCTCCCCGTTTTAGACGGCGTCCCCCGTTAACTCTGGATTCTCCATCATCCACCGTGAAACCCGACTCACCTCCTTCACATCGGAGCAGAGACGGAACTCTGTGTCACACTCGGTCCTCGTAACTGTGACAAATGAAAAAAGTAAGTAAGACGATATGTTCTTTACAATGGGGTTGATCTAACCCTTGAAAAATATGGATTATGATGCTTTCAAAGCTGCCCCGTTTCCCCTCGTCTGAGTGGAGACCTATAAGGATGCGCGGTCCATCTGCTCCCACACCCCCGTTCAGTATCATCATCAGTCCTCAACACGGCCACATAAATCTCCCGCTGGGACCTCGGACCGGTTCCACTGATGGGTTCCAGCGCGCACACAAAGAATCTGCCCTCAGCCCAACACTCAGGGCTGCGCCTGGAGGTTAAATAAGCCGTGACTTTGTAAACTGACATGTGCCATTGCTGTTGTTTGATCCAAATTCAGGTCGGATGGTCTTTAAGCTCTCATTTCTTCTCCCCTCTCGTTTTTAACCCCCCCCCCCGACATCTGTCCAGCATCTGGGCAGAGCCACATGTCCGCATGCTCTCCTGACTGGAGCGGCGGAGTCACGGAGGGAAAAGTCTGTGCTCTGACTTTCTTTGTAATCACACACACACACACACACTCACACAGAACTCTGTGAGCACAAACAGCTGCTGCCTGCATGTTCATTAATAATTCAAAAGTCTTTATTCACCCGAGCAGTGAAGCGAGAACATCGGGCTCGGTTGAAAATTGAACTTATTCTAAAGGCCTGGAAATGGGCCAGAAATACTGCAAGTTGCTCTGAGGAGCAGAAAGTCCTGCGCGTCTGTGTGAGCGCCCTCACGCTCTGCCTTCACTACAGGCCATTCCATTTCCTGCCTCAACTTGAAGTGGACTTTACAAACACGTGTAAACATCTGTAGTCTGACGAAAGCAGGAGTGAGAAATCATTTTGGTTCAGGGGCCACACGTGTCCTAATTTGATCTCAGGTGGGCGGGGCCAGTAAAATCAAGGTATAATAACATTATACCTTGACAAGTTATCTTTTTACAAAAACATCATTAATCAACCTCCAACATGAGCAGTTCGCTTGCTACAACTTTCCCTCCTCATCTGGCCGGGCCGGATTGAAACCGACACCCCCGGACAAAGGTCCTGATCAATCACGATGCACGGATCGCACACGACGGGTGCAGAACTCTTCGAGTACAACGAAATGGTAAATAATTGCCTGAAAATTCCAAATGGCCGACTCATCACACCGGCACAGTCTCGATGGTTGTGTGGACATAACGGACGAGAGATGAAAAGTGACAGAGGTACTGAAATTATAGGGGGCGCCCTAGAGCTCATTTTTCATGCCCAATGTAAAATGTCGCCAGAATTTATTTTTTTTCAATGTCCCCTCTTTTGAACCTTCTGTGAAGTTTCTCAACCAACTAAAGCCCCCCAAAATGGACTAATCAGCCAAAAGGGCCTTTGCCCTTGACATGTTGATCAATAACAACAGACGTGGGTCAATCAATTGATTCCCCTCTCTATCTAGGACAAAGGCAACAGTCCGGCTGAAGGGCCGCGTGGAGCTGGATTCGAGTTTCCATGTAAAGGGAGCGTCCCTCTCGCTCCCTTCGATTGAATTAGTTGATTTAGGTCGTTCACCTCAGTGTTTCTCTCCTGTTTCATCATCCCTTCACATCCTCTCTCCTCTGCTCGAGGAATCATCAGCTGTAAAGGAACACTCCCTAAACCTGCTTCATCTCAGCTCCATTAGTCAGGCTTATTAAATCAAACTGTAAAACACAGCCCCCCAATAAAGTCTTCCATAGGAACCAGCTGTGGGACAAACGAGCTGGACGTCAGGCGATTTCTTCACAAAGGTTCAAAGCTCACACACTCTGCTGTGAATCCTCCTGCTTCAGTTTGAGTAACAAAATAAGATGAACATCACTTTGTGCTCCGGAAGGCCACGGCAGAAATGGGAGACTGTGCCTTTAAGACGCTTCAAGGAGAAGAAGAGGGTCTCGGCCTTTGTGCTCTTCCTGGTTCTTTGTTTGTGCGCAGACCCGACTCAGCGGTGAGTTTGACACTTCCTGCAACGAGCGACAGTGAACAGAAGAGAATCAAAAGGAAAGAGTGAGTTTGGCAAAGTGTAGAAAGTAAGTCGAGCCCTTCGCCGCACGAGCGCCTGCCAAGGAAAACACAGGCGAGTGCGCGTCGCAGCAGCAGCAGTGTGTTTACACTGAGAACTCAGGCCCACTCCCGCCTCCACTCTGCGGGTGGGATCCGCTGAAGCGCTGCTACGACACGGGGTCGCAGTCAAATGGCTTCGTGTGGAAGTTCCATTAAATATCACTTAAAGGTGCAGTGTGTACGCTTCGGAGACCTCTAGAGGTGAAGTTGCATCCATCACCTCACCCTCACCTTTCTCAGTGTGCGTGAGAACCGATGGTCGACTTCATTTGTCATTAAAAGTCAGAAGATGTTTAGTATGTCCACTTTTACTACTGTAAAAAAAAACATGGCGGCCCCCGTAGAGAGGACCCCCTCCCCATGTAAATATACATTGATGGGCTCATGTAAGGCTGATGGAAAATAAACATGAAACATTTTGGGATTTGTGATTATAAAATCATGTCAGTATATCATTATTTTGTGATATAAAATGACCAAAATCGTACACACGGCACCTTTAAGTATTTGACTTAATGATTTCACTATCAGACTCTCCAGGTGCGCTGAGAGCACTGTGGCTATTGGTTCAGGGTGATCATTGATTAATGAGAGTCCAATAAAGCTGATGTTATGCTTCTATACTCCATATTTCATCTTCATTATCTTATCAACATGTAGCAATACTGAAGATAGAGTGTGAAATCCCTCTCCCTCCATCCTCACCTCTGGACAGACCCAGTAAGTGAGGTCGAGCTCCCCAACCCTCCAGAAATTCCAGAAAATGATTCATTCAGCTTTAAACGAGTTTCTCTTCGGGTGCATGTTTGAACCAGCTCCTCTTTATCTCTGACCCTCTGCACATCTGCTTTGAGTCTCTGATCCAAGGGAAAAGGTTCGGGTCCGGATGTTTCGCCCTCAGCTCTTCGTATCCATCACAATCGGTTACTGCCCATTTCTGAACACACGACCCGATCGTTGGATATGATTTGCACCTGTGTCATTTCAGGTCCGATTTCATGGAAGCACCGGACCAACTAGAACTTGTTGTTGATGAAACATAAAAACACATACTTCTGTATTTACAGTGTTTGGCCCACAGAGCACCGGTTCTGTTCATTGTGATGTTTATTGTTAAAAAGTAGATGACTGATTAACATTAACCCTGGAAAAGGGATGTTTGTGTGAGTGAGTGAAAAAGAGAGAGAGACAGAGATAATGATGTCATCTCTCTAAAGTTTAGCTTGTGGCAAACTGTCTAATCCCATCCAACACAAAGTTGCAGTTCCCCCATTTCACCACTCCACCGGTTACATCCCGGCCCTGTGTTCTTGAAATCTATCCACTCTCATAACGCCACACGCTTTGCTGTGTCGTCAAACTGCTGCGCGAGAGACAGAAAGCTCTTTTTTTAAAGAAAGAAATAATCCCCCAGGCTCCGCGGCCACTTCAAAGCGGTGTCATTCACACAGTGCCTCTTGTTTGTTGGCTCAGTCATTGACCGGGAGGGAGCCAATAAGAGCTCAGTCAGATGAGTTGTTATGCAAAACTCCCTCACTCAGGACAGAGGAGGGATGCTCTGTTTGTGGCAGAGGTGACCGGCACCCACCGGGAGAGCTGCAAGATCAAGGCAGTGTCTGTGGGGGCGGGGGGGGGGGCAAGGGGGAGGGGGGGGGGGGGGGGGGGGGGGGGGGGGGGGTCAGTAGCAGATCACTGACTCCGTTTGACCTTTGGAAATCCCTGTGCAGCTTCCTCATCAGGGCGACCTTCGACCCCTGTGGCGGAGCAGAGGTGCTCGGCTGCCCCTCATTCATCCCGCATGGGGCCAGAGAGTGGAAATAAGGGCTCCATCTTCACCTTTAAAGGTGCAGTGCCTGAGGTTAATGCGAACATTTATTTTTGTTTCAGCTTAAATGAAATATAAATGAATAACAGATGTATTTGTGTGTTTATATTCACTTGAATGTGTACCTTGTTGTTATCACAGAATAAGCCCTTCATATGCAAATCTGGAGCAGATCCTCTCTATTGAGGTCACCATGTTGGACCACCATGTATTTATAGCAGCCCCCAATGGACAAACTAACAGCCTTTGCATTTTCATGATAAATCAGTGCTCCCTTGGATTCTCCTTCATGTTTGGAGGGGAAAGGTATCGGTATGCAATATGCAGCTTCACCTCTGGATGCCACTAAATCCTTCACACTGAAGCTTTAAGCAATGAAAACCGGAATTCACGCCGATGTCCAAAAACCTTCTCGGAGATTTGAACGCGGTGACAAGAAAAGCATGAAACGTCAGAAGGTCCACGGGGAACAATGGATCACCGCCGGTCTCCTCTGCCAAGTCTGAGCGCTGACCTGGGCAGGAATCTCTCTCAGGGAGCCCCCGTCCCTCCACCCACTAAGACTGGTGTGGTCCTTGGCCACCAAAACAGAGATCCCCATTTAACTGTGCTGGGGGGGGGGGGGGGGGGGGGGGGGGGGGGGGGGGGGGGGGGGGGTCGACGAACGGAAGACAATGACGTTCCCACATGTGGCAGTTGATTGGAAGGAGGCGGGGTGGAGCGATGTCACATTATCCTGCAGATAAGAACAGTGGCAAAGGGTGTTGCCCTTCCCACAGGAGGGTGAGTCAAGTTCTGGGGTGGAAAGAGCAGAGAGCGCTGATGAGTGGCCGTCCATGGGAAGCGCAGCAGCAACAACAACAACAACAACAACAACCACGTCGCCAGCGCATCACTGTCGGCCTGTGCGTTCATCACTGTCGGCCTGTGCGTTCATCGCTGTCGGCCTGTGCGTTCATCACTGTCGGCCTGTGCGTTCATCGCTGTCGTCTTTAACGGAGCCGAACGCCTTCCCTTTCACCCTCGTGTCTCACTCGGTGAGGAAACGTCATAAATCCCAACTGTGCGGTGGCCGACCCCGCCGACCCCGGGCGTCAGAGGGAAATGTGGGACTGCTCCTTTAATCTCCCGGAGGCAGCATCTGTTTCCTTCGTGGCCGTCTGAGGCGGTTTGTGCGACAGTAATTGAAAACGCTGTGTTTTCTTCAGACCTTAAAAAGCCGTTGCCTGTTCCAAAGCGTGACTCGGGTGTATGCTGGCCGCGGCGCTTTGAGATAACGCTCCGGAACGCGTTGGTTTGTTTGTGGGGAATGGATCCGCTGGAGCGGGAGAAGAGTCCCGGAGGTGTTTCAGAGATTATTTCTCTATTATTGTATTTTTGTTGAATAGAAGCAAAGAAAATCACCGAGGCGAGTCGCTTTCTCTGTATTTAATATACAAGACAACACGTGTTACACATTACAATAAGGAAAAGGAATGCCTCTGTTCTTGTAGACACATGTTCGCTTCTGCTCTCCGTTCTAATCGCAACACGGAATCTTCTGTGTGTGGAAGCGTCCACGCGTGAGCAGTCACGTGACGCAGTGAGCTGTGTGTCAGCGCGGCAGGAGAGTGGCTCGTTTCCCTGCAACTGACAGCCAGTGCACTGTTTACCTCACTCACACACACACACACACACACACACTCACACACACACACACACACACACACACACACACACACACACACACACACACACACACACCTACACTGATGCAGTGTTGTTCTTTGTTGTTTGGTCCTGAATAAACACTTGGTCTTTGCATATTCTCCGGGAGGTCTCCATGAGAGGAGTTAAAGCTATTCATCCGTTCATCCGTTCATTCATTCATTCATGTTATTTGGTCATAGAGGTTTGTGCCGACGCAGCAGGACGGACTCGTGTGTATTTACAATGAGACGCTACAGCATAATATTCATCAGCTCCATGATTGTGCTCAGAGTTCTCCAGCTGAAGCCTCCAGACGTCGAGGGGAAACGTTTACAAGCAAAAACAACAACAGAGGAGTGAATCATCTGCCGTGGAGGGTGTTAATCATTCATTAGAGAGGCTTTGTTGTTTCTTAAAGCGACAGTGTGACATGTTGGGATGGAGGTTTATTTGCATCTGGGCCAAAAAACGGAAACTACTCACATGTCTGTAAATCTCGCTATTAACAGGTGATTAGCATCGTTCGGCTGAGGTGAGCTCAGAGACTGAAAACAGTTAGCCTCAACTTAGCCTCAATGTCTCCTGCCACATCCCATAATTCCAACGACATCAAATTCAGACGTTTCATTTCCTGCCCCTCTGTCTTACTCGTAACGTTTTAGAAAAGTTAGCTGTGTTTGAAAGATCTATTCTTTGATGTTTTGTTTACGAAACGTAATCACGGGATCAAATGTAGCCAGTTTTTTTTTTCATTTGAGCTTTTACATTCCAAAAAAATTCGACATAAGATATAAATGAGGGGTCATGTTTCACTACCCAAGCATGTCAATGTCGCCGTTTTGCTAAGCTACGCTAATTAGCTGCATGCAAGGATGTTTTCATTCACGTGAGATTGTTTTTGTTGTTTGTCTGGTTTCACTAAAAAGACGCAAGTTATTTTCCTTCCGACTACTTAGATTCGGTGCAGAGGTTTATGAATCTAAACGCCATGAAACTAATACCTGACTTTCTTTGCCTGAAGGGTTGAGCTGACGTGAGGTTTGGATCAGCCATGATGAGACAGCAGGACGAGAGCACTGAGCCGGTCAGTGGTTGGACTACAATGATAAAGGTGGTGAAGTGAATCAGACCTTCTATTACAGCGTGAGGCAAGATAACTTTATATATATATATATATATATATATATCTAAAAAAGTATATAAATACAACTTACGACAAAAATGATTAACAATAGTACTAATACTATCGATGCCTGTCAGATGAAGCACACAAACATGTACAGCACAGTCCTATAAACACAGTCAGGAAGTGGGTTATATACAAAGTCACTGTTTTACACATGAGTGAATATATTCATATTATTTCAGTATCAGCTGTTTCCATCAAACTGCTTTCTAAGTGCTTCGAGCTTCAACTCTGCAGGACCCAAACAGATGTCTGTGAAAGGAGTTTGTCAGATTTAGCGACAGTGTTCGGGGGAAATGGCGATGTGGGATTCGAGGGCTGTCAGATCTGCGGAGGGTTCTCCACAGCGACGGCCGAGTACTCCGTCTCCGACATGTTGGAGGCCTCGATGAGACGCGCCAACCCCGTCCTCGTGGAGTATTTAAAGATGAAGGCCTTCATGAGGTCGTAGCGGTAGTTTCTGTTGATGAAGTTATAGAGGATGGGGTTGAAGCAGCAGTGGAGCAGCGACAGGCACTGGGTGAGGTGCAGGGCCACGTAGATCACGTTCTCCAGGCCGCAGGTCAGCGGCACCAGGCCCAGCTGGGACAGGGCGTCGGCCAACAGGACGGCGTGGTAGGGGCCCCAGCAGCCCAGGAACACCACGATGTAGGCCAGGATCACCCGGCGGCTCACCCGCCGCTCCTGCTCCACGGGGGAGGACGAGGAGGGCGCCGGGGAGCGGGTGACGGCTCCGGCCAGCAGGGCGTAGAACACGGCGATGACGGGGAAGGGCAGCGCGAAGCCCAGGAGGATGAAGCTCAGCTGCACGCCCACCATCCACTCCCGGGGGTTCTCCTCCGGGTACACCGGCTTGCACAGCATGGCCTCGCCGTGCGTGGACTTGACCGTGCGCAGGAAGTAGGTGTCCGGCAAGGAGGCCACCAGAGCCAGCAGCCACACCCCCACGCACGCCCCGCTGCGCATCAGCTTCCTGCGCGAGCCCCCCGCGCTCTCCCCGTGCTGCGCCACGCTCAGGTAGCGGTCGACGCTCATGCAGGCCAGGAAGAAGATGCTGCCGAAGAGGTTGACGGAGAAGAGCAGGTGCGTGAGTTTGCACGCCACCTCCCCGAAGGGCCAGTGGCCGTGCTGGGCCAGCGAGCTCACCCACACGGGCAGCGTGACGCACACGCACAGGTCGGCCACCGCCAGGTGGGCGATGTACATGTGCGTCTCGTGGCGAGGGGTGGAGTCTCTCTGCGCCCGGACGTTGACCCAGAGGACCAGCGCGTTGGCGGCCAAGCCCACCACGAAGATGAAGGTGTAGAGGATGCACATGGAGTAGAGCAGGGCGCTGCGGTTGAACGCCGTGGTGCACACCGTGGCGTCCACGCTGGATATGTTGCTGAAGGTCTCGGAGAAGTTGAGTTCCCCCCACGACTCCCACAGGTCCTCCAGTTCGCTGGTGCTCAGGCTCATCGTGCCGGACTGGGAGAGGGGCGGAGATCTGGCTCCACCTCTGCACGAGACAGATCCTGTGAAAACACCCGCAAAAAGTAGATATCATCACTTCCTGCAACATGTGGAAAAAGTTCCAACTGCTCAAACCTTGTTGTTTTAACGACGCGACCTTCGGGTGTCGGATTTAAAAAGCACTTTTCTGTCGCAGCGTGTGCGGCTTGTTTTACGCTCGCGCCGCACACGCTAATAAAACCTGGCGCTACTCGTGGCGCGCCACCACATCCCGAAGAATCTTAACGCGGTCAAACTGTTCAAACACCAATATAATGAGCGGATAGAGGTTCTCCGTCCTCCCGTCAGGAGAACGGAGCGATGTTGCAGTCAGGGAGCAGCACAATAAATGTTGCTATCAGCTCCACCAGCAGAGAGCAGCGCAGATTAGACACGGGGAAGTGGGACGGAGTTATCCAAACAGGCTCCCCTTCCGGAGACTCTGGGACATTCCAAGATAGCGCCGGGCTCAGGACGGGAAACCTGATGCCACTTTAAAGAATGTTTTCTCTTAACGAGCGTGTTACAGTACAAAGAAACTCCCGTGTCTCCCTGCTCCTGCCGAGGCGGAGGGAAGACGAAGGGGCGAGTGCGGAGCTGTCACCACCCGGAGATCAAAGAAAACGCTGACTACGTCTCCTTTCTTTCTTTCACAACATCTGAGTCTAATAATCAACTCACACACAGTCTGTGATAAAGGTGCATGTCGACTGGGGCTGAGGAGACGGGGGCAACACGCAAGATCACAGAGGGGGCAGCTGAGCAGGCCCGTAACCTCTGGAGCTGCTGAGAGGTCCGGGGCCCTGCCGCCTCTGTCTGCCTTGTCTTCACATTTCTGTTTTTCACGGTGAGCTCGCTCGCTCTCTCTCTCTCTCTCTCTCTCTCTCTCTCTCTCTCTCTCTCTCTCTCTCTCTCGCCCCCCACTTCTCCTCCACCCCCTCCCACAGGCAGCCTGCCAGTGTGAAAGCTCAGAGGTGAAAGGTGATGGATCAAAACCGGAACACGAGTGGCTTAACCCCGCTGGTTTGTCCGCCCACGGAGTGAACTGTGAGCGGCGCAGCAGCGGGAGGCGTCTGGCCGGAGCGCCGTTTGAAGGAGGGTCGGCGACCGCGGGTCTGACGCAGCGCGAGGGCGAGCGGTGAAATGTGAGCGAGCCAGACATCTGTCTGACCTGCTGCCCCCCAGA
>JAFBJT010108074.1:49681-60446 GCA_016785325.1 Chascanopsetta lugubris | reverse complement strand
AGGTGAAAGGTGATGGATCAAAACCGGAACACGAGTGGCTTAACCCCGCTGGTTTGTCCGCCCACGGAGTGAACTGTGAGCGGCGCAGCAGCGGGAGGCGTCTGGACGCCCGCGAAACGGCCGGAGCGCCGTTTGAAGGAGGGTCGGCGACCGCGGGTCTGACGCAGCGCGAGGGCGAGCGGTGAAATGTGAGCGAGCCAGACATCTGTCTGACCTGCTGCACAGCTGAGGAGAACTGGACAGAAAGGCGCAGAGGACGACGGACGGCGGCGTGAAGGTGAAGATGTAGACGCACTCCTGATGAAGATGTGCAGCTCTCTGGCGTTTCACTGCGCTCACTCCACCTCAAGTACATCGCACCTCTGCGTGGACACTTGATGACACTTTGAAGCCTTTCACTCGAACATTCACCCACACGTGGTTCACATCTATTTGTCCAGTCTCAGATTTGAGACGTATAAACATTTAATGGGCTTGTAAAACGGTGCATAATTACAAATTAATTGGAGAATACGCCTCGATAGGAATTTTCATTTTGGCAGAGATATAATGAAATGTCCTCACCGGTCCAGCTCTGCCGAATGAGCCCAACGGTGGATAACAATAGTACATTCAAATGAACAGTTCGTGTCCAGGGGTTCGGTGTGTCGGACTTTGCCACACCTCGTGGTGAAGTTGCGTATTGCACCTGTATCCGCCTCAGCTCGCCCTTTCCCCAGAGAACCTACAGCAGGTATCATTCAAACTCAGATCATCCTGGGCCGCTGTAAAAGGATCAATATGTAGATTTGGGCCGTATAATCAGAGAGAGAGAAAGGGATCATCAAAATCAGACACACTGGACCTTTACAATGACGAGCAGTCCCAAAAAATTACTTTCACATGATTTGCATAACTGGGAAATACACAGTGCATTAGTCATACATGTGGATATATGTGTGTCGCTGTTCACGTGCAGCAGTAATACATGTAATAATAATAAGTAACTAATACAATGACAGTTTGTTACAGTCAACAAGTGAAAACAGGGCAAAGTTGTTTCCTTCTTGCACAAAGCGGGTGGTTTGACTTCAAGTGAAACTCAGTCCTGACGCTCCGAGTGGCACCAGCCTCCTCTGCTCCTTCTGTTTGCTAATGCCCCCCCCCCCCCCCCCCCCCCCCTGCTGAGATTACAGCGAATGCCCCCCCCCCCCCCCCGCTCAACCTGCTGAGATTACAGCTTTTCAAAGAGACGTCAGATATCGCACTTTTAATTGAACTCTCCATCGCTCCATTCATTCCGAGGGCAGATAATCCCTCTGTCTCATTCCCACATTCTATGGAAAATACCTGGAGGAGCCAGGTGGCCCCACGGGCTTCAAGCCCATTAACCTGTTCACGCCCACAACCATCTGATAACAGACTCCGGCTATAACTCATATCTCTCAGCGTGTGTGCGTGTGTGTGCGTGTGTGTGTGTGTGTGTGTGTGTGTGTGTGTGTGTGTGTGTGTGACAGAAGGAAGGAGGGAGGGACTGTGTGCGTGTGTGTGTGCGCGCGCCTATGTTGCGCCCCTTTCCAGCATCAGATAGAAATGAGCGGAGCTCCTCCTTTGATTCTCAATCCACAGTGAGATTCCACTCAAGTGCTGATGGATCAAAGCAGATCTGTCACAAGTTTCCCCTTCCGGTGCCTCGCACTCATCCATCCCTCCCTCCCTCCATCCATCCATCCCTCCATCCATCCATCCCTCCATCCATCCATCCATCCATCCATCCATCCATCCATCCATCCATCCATCCATCCATTCTATTTCAAACCCGGGAGTCTAATCTCTCCTCCACTTCCAGGGCAGGATGTTTCCGTGCAGATTAACAGCCCCCCCCCCGTCATTACGGATCCAGCCGCCCTCTAAAAAGTCCCCGCGTGCACACATCTCATTGTTGTCATTGTTGATTCATGTCGGCGTGGAAACAAACATCTCTTATCAGATGCCTGTCCGGTTCACACGGAGCCTGGTTCCGGATGTGAACGGAGAGGCGGAGGGTTTACGCACGGGAGGCAAACAGGCGCGAGCTGCGGACACGGACTCAACACGTCCAGAACCTCAACACGTCCAGAACCTCAGCAGGTCCAGAACCTCCGCAGGTCCAGAACCTCAGCACGTCCCACTCACTCTTCCTGTTTGCCCAGAAAAACAACTCTGATTCGGCTCAACAACGACGCACGACAACAAGTTGACAGCAGAGAGCGCAGGTTTCCGAGTGATCCAACAAGTTGACAGCAGAGATCGCAGGTTTCCGAGTGATCCAACAAGTTGACGCTCCTCAGCCTCAAACTGCTCTCTGAACTCACCTGCTTTGAAATCCGACTGTCCCTTTGAAGTCTCCACGTTTCGAACGACACGTTCGTTTCCGTCGAATTGTCACCGATGAAAACACCGACTCCAGCAGGAGCAGGGGCAGGAGCAGGGTCAATGACACTCATTGTTGAAGTTGAACTCCAGCTGCTGCCATATGCAATATAACCCCACCTCCATCACACGGCCACCAGCGCCTAGCTCCAACCACTCCATGGGAAAATCACATTCCACCCCCCCAACCCCCCCACACCCCCCACACACACACACACACACACGCTCGAAGAGCGGGTCCTCTCTTTGGAGGCGGCTATGTTTTTACTCGAGCCCAGAGTGGACACACTAAACATCTATCGAGCTTCAATGACAACTGAAGTCGACCATAGGTTCTCCTGCACGTTCAGAAGGGTTGAGGGTCAGGTCAGGGAGTCAACATGCAGCTTCAGAGTCACAGTGCAGTTGAACTTCAGAGGCGTCTCAGAAGTTCATCAATCTCAGCAAACCAGGTTAGGTGTTGTATTGTTCCCTAACTCCAACGAAACCGTGCTTGACTAAAGAAAACTCGTCTAGACGAGATGAACATCTGTGATTGTTTCTGATGATTGACCCCCGGCAGCCGTGCTCTGATCCTGGCTTCGGTCCATTTGCATAAAATACCAAAATACCACCAGACCCTGTTTGTGTCCTCTTGTAGAACCATGACAGCCTCTGGCTCAGGGCTTTCACTCAAGGAGTGTTCAGAAAGTTCCCGGCCTGACTCAGGAACGAAGGCCTGTTCTACGGCATAAAGCCTTTTGATCATTTTCCGCTAAAACTCAAAGTGGGCGGTTCGCTCATCGTCATCTTGCCTCCTACTTCCTGGTTCATCCAAAAATGGGCAAAAGTAAAGCTGGGCTGGGCCTATGGTTCTCTTACAGCATCCACAGACCAGCCTAGATGTCACTCCAGGGGCCACACCACTTAATTATGCACAATTACAAACCTCAATAGAATGAAAATAAGCGAGTTGAGACCAAAGTAGTAGTTTGTACCAGGCTTTAAACATGTTTCATTCACCTTTAAAGGAACTGTTTAGGCTTCTGTATTGGGCTCATTCCTTAGCGACCACGTGTGTTAGCATGTTTTTGTTTTTTTTGTTGCCAGCGAACATACCCTTTGATGTTTTCTGGGTGAGGCTGAGAACTTTTTGAACTACCCTCGTATATGTAAATAGCTTCAAAGAGCAAGTACCTGTAAATGGGTGAGCCGTATTTTTCTTGGCATTGTGATGCATCCACTTTTTTATTTCCCTTCCCACGTTCCAAAAAGTTCTCATCCAGCTTTTGACTCAGTTATTTCTGTCTGTTGTTGTTGTTCAACCAGGTCTGAAACTGGGCATGGAGCGGGACGCCTACGTGATGATCGCGGAGAAGGGCGAGAAGCTCTACCATATGATGATGACCAAGAGCCGCCACCTGATC
The DNA here is from genome assembly GCA_016785325.1 of Chascanopsetta lugubris. Taxonomy (NCBI): domain Eukaryota; kingdom Metazoa; phylum Chordata; class Actinopteri; order Pleuronectiformes; family Bothidae; genus Chascanopsetta; species Chascanopsetta lugubris. The sequence goes on along the minus strand of JAFBJT010108074.1, from coordinate 56,649 downwards.
AAGGATCGCCGCCGGAAGCTCAGCATCGTGCCCAAGTGCTTCATGGGAAAGTGAGTTTCTTCACGGGTCCCCTGAACGTGTCTGCGACGCCACGTGGGCGTTCACAAGGTTGATCTTTACAAACGGCCGTCACGTAAGATCAGGGGGATTTCAAAGGAGAGTCCCCTCCTCCTGGCAGAGTGCCCTAAACTCTGTAATTAGAGGCCCCTCCCCCTCCTCCTCAGACCTCATGAGTTACATTGAGGGGCCAATCTTCTCCACACTCCCATCCTCCATACTCTCATTACCAGGGGACCTTTAACCCCCACCCCCACCACCACCCATGTTTCAGGTGAACCACCCATGTTTTCAGAGAATATTCATTGAGACCTGCGCGTGCACACACACACACACACATGCACACACAGTCAATTACAATTCTTGCCTGTTCCTCCTCTGGGGCCCAAAACAGATATGTAGATAAAGGGGGCCCAATGACCAGTGTGTAACTGCTGACTAATGACCGATCATTAATGTATATAACACTGCTGACATCACAGCTCCATTTATCATAAATAATCAAATGCAGATTAAAGGTGCAGTGCATAAGTCTCAATTTGAATATGTGTATCGGCTGAGAATATGATATAGTTCAAATCAAAATACAGAATGATTATGTTGATGTTTTATTTGTGTATAGTCACATGAATAAATCAGTCATCCATGAAATAGATTCATATGTATGTGAGAACTGAAAAATACAACTTCACCACTAGGTAACTCTAATTAACTAATTAGAAAAACGGAGATACGTGTGATCCCATAGGTTCTCCTGCATTGCCCAGAAGGGTGACGGTGAGGTGATGAATGCAACTTCAACTTCACCTCCTAGAGGTCACCAAATTGTACACACTGCATCTTTAAGTTGTCCATTTCAATATAGGAGTGTATTGAATTGAATTGAATTGAATTGAAATACTTTATTTTATCCCTTGGGAAATTCAGCACCGCAGTTTGCTCACATTAAACAATAAACAATAAACATAAAACATAGAGGTAGTAAGCGAATGATAAGATAAGGGGGAATCTAAGAAACATATATAAGGTATGAGGAGTCCCTTGCTTTTGGAGTCAGCCTCAAGTGGCCGCTCGGATTGTGGGACGGGACTCGACAAAATGAAGCCAGGAACTGGCCGTGTCACAGTTCCCTCTCTTCTTTTTTTATCGAGGAGAGTTCATTTCAGCATGTAAACTAATTCAATCATATTTCTTGCGACACCTGCGTGCTGTGCTGGGTGTTTCCTGTTAAATGCTGAGCTCCTGGGGCAGGGTCAGGGTTTGGGTGAGGGTCAGGGAGCAGCTCACACCGCAGCTAAAGTGGATGATACCTAAGACGAGTCAGTCGCTCTCCACCTCCGTGCGTTTTGCTCTGCCTATGTGCGGCGTTGTTTGTTTTTTTTTATCTTTTTTTTTTTTTTTTTCCCCCCCCCCCCCCCCCCCCCGCCGGTGCATTCCTGGATATGGTAGTGCGCGAAGTCTACATCGATCCGCGCTTGGTTTTCGTGAGTTTTGCGTGTGCATTTCCAGCGCCCTGCGAAATGGGACGGACTAGTCGCGCGGCCGCGAGGTCAGCGGTCTCCAAACGTACGCGGCACCCGAAATGAGCACTCTCTCCCTCCCTCCACTCTCACTCTCGACTATCTCTCTCCCTCACTTTATCGCTCAGTCATTTCCTGCTGATGAGTGCAGCTCGACATCAGCCCTGATGGAATTAGGCTCAGTCTGAGTGCTCGTCACATTAAAGCTCTGCCTACTGGGTTGATGGCACCGCTTCGACTCGATGGCGTAATCCCATCGTCTGTCTCCTCATTGGCACCTGGAAATGGCGTGTTAACGCACTTAATTCCATTTTATTGGACACGATGGTTGTTTTGAGTCATGATTTATCTTGTACGGGTCTGTCCACAACTTTATGTCCTAAGAGGCGGGGTTCAGCTGTTGATAGTGAGACAAACACGTTCGCTTTTTATTCTGGATACATTTCCATGCCCTCTGTGGGAATCATTTGTTTTTCAGTTTCAATGTAAACAAAATACTTTGGCGCAGTTGTGTCCTGATGCGGGACAATGTTTTCTCTCTGTAAATGCAGCAGTAAGTAGATCAGTAGTTTCTCATCTAGTTGATAAGATTTGTTTTATTATCCAGCTCCTCAAGAGACAAAGATGAAAAAACAATTAAAGGAGAAATTAGATTATAAAAGAACCTTTATATCCAGAGGAAACACTATGTAAACACAAAAGATGAAAATTACACACATATTATTGCTCATAAGATTACCCTAAATTATGATACAGTCGCGATAGCAGCATCATTATCATAATTATTGTTATTATTATTATTATTATTGTTATTGTTATTATTATTGTAGTAATAGATTAATGATATAATAATCATGGTCATAATAATGATAATAATGATAATTTATTATCTTTTCATTTTTTATTATCGTGATAGTTATAATGATATACTAATGATAATAAAAGAAATTATAATAAATTAAAAACAATTATAATGATTACTAAAAGGACCTTAAAGTGCAGGAGTCAGCATTGGAAAATATGAATAATAAATATACTCAACAATAGAAATGTGTAGATGCTTATTAAATAATGAACTATACTATAAATGCATTATACATTTGTCCTCTACATTTGTCTTGCTCTCTAACTTGAACTTGCACACACACACACACACACACACACAGAGGAATATATGAAGTCAGTTACTCTGACAATGTAACACACACACACACACACACACACATACAGAAACATGCTGATTGTACATGCTGCTCTATGAATTATGATAAAACCATTCGGGACACTTCCTCTGCTCCACTGCTCATCATTATCTCAGGGAACTTATTATTTCACTCTGCAGCGTGAAAGACGACGACGGGGCCAATGTCATTTCCTCCTTCAAACATTTGTTCAGAGCACACTGGCTGTGAGGAGACATAAGGAGCCCAGCTGCATACGCCTCATCCGCGTATCAAAGAATGTCTGAAGCCTATTTGAAGCTACACATTCGAAGCAAATACACACAGCATGCTGTGTTTGTGTGTCGCTGTAGTTCATTAAAACAACATTAAGTCAGCTCTGCCTCACAATTAGCGTCACTGTTAGTGTCACATGAGCCTGAGACCAGCTTTAACATCATGTAAACAACAAACATGTGTCATCACTGTTATATCTATGGGATGGTTTGGAGTGAGTTTGAAAAACAAGCATTCCACAATTAGCTCTGCTCATTAGCTACACTAAAATAATGTTTTACAGCCATAAAGTCGCAGACGGCCATGTTTCTTATGGTGGGTGTCGGCTGCCTGCCACTGTATGATGTATTTTATTATTAGTTACACTTTGGGATAAGGCAACTAGTATGTATACTACTGTATACAAATAGAATCACTGGTCCACATTTATCAGCACAGTATTATTGTCGCTTTTTTCACAATTCTTTCCCCATATTTTTATTTTATTTTCTTTTATTAAAATGTCCAATCGTATTTACATATTTGAACATATTGCTATTTCTAGTTACTTTGAAATTGTATTTATTTTTTCATGTATTTAACTTGTCTTGTTGAGTTAGTAACCATGAACTTTTTGTATGTATGTATTTATTTATTTATTTAACCAGTCCGGTCTATTTATTAAGAAGTTACTTTTTAACTTTTATTCATTTATCTTTTTTATTTTTATTTTTCATTTAACCTGTTCTGGCTAGTTACTAGCTAGTTAATTTTAAAGTTATTTATTTATTTTTATTTATTTAGCCATCATGTCCTGTGTTGTATTAACTAGTGAATAGTTCATTCTTATTAATTAATTAATTACTTGATTACTTAATGTACTTATTTATTTATTTATGTATTTATTTATTTTATCCTGTCATGCCTAGTTAGTAACTATAGTTACTTTATTAAAAGTAAAATGCCCAGCACTGGTCATGAATGGGTGACAATGATTGGTGACAAAATGAAGCATATTTACAAACAACCAGAGTTAAAATATAAAACAATACATATAAAAAAAAAATGTTTCGGAGATCATGCCTCATCATGTGCTTCTTTGTCCTCAGTGAGTTTGTGTCGTGGCTCATCGAGAGCGGAGAGATCAGTAAATCAGACGAGGGGGTGAACCTGGGACAAGCCTTACTGGAGAACGGCATCATCCACCATGGTGAGTCGCAGCACTGCCTGTAATACTCCCTCCTCACAAGACCTCTCTCATTCCTTCATCATCTCTCATCATTCTCTTTTCCATCATCATGTCTAATAATATGATCTCACTTTTGTTTTTTCACCTCACCCTCTCTTCTTTCCCAACTGGTTCTTTCCTGTTGTCTGATTCACATTTTTCTGTCATTTGTTTTCACTCATTCATGTGAACGTGTCCCTCACTTCCTGTTTTACGTCTGGATTAAAGATTATGATTTACACACAAACAGCCAGAAATGATGTATGGATGAACTTTGTGCTACTGAAGGGGCTGCTCCTACATACATCACCATTTAGACCCAATGCCCCTCTATAGAGCTCACACAGCTCCATGTTCTTTAGTGTCTGTGGAAAATCCCAGAAATCAACCTCTCCACCACAGAGAGAAGGGGCACTCAGGGAAGGAGGTGAGGCTTTGTGGGTAAAGAGGAAAGGCCGGTGCCCTGCAGGCAGGGTGCACGGTGGATAGCACCAGGGAATGAAGTTGGTTGTTCACAGCGAGACCTGTGGCAGTGAAGGGACGTTTTATTCATTTGCATTATAGTCTGTATATAAAGATGAGCGTAGCATCCTTGATGTCACCCACAGGTTTGTGCAGAGTTCTTTTGAGGCTCGTAGTGGGTTTGTCTAACTCCTCCTACTTCCTGGTTCATCCAAAAATGGGCAAAGAGGCGGAGCACAGGTAGTTGTGGGCCCATGGTGCTGTCACAGCTTCCAGCAAATGTGCCAGGTCGGCCCAGCTACCAGCACGCCCCTCAATTATACACATTTTCAAACCTTAGAAAAAAGTTAGAAACTTGCAACTGATTGAGACTGATTGAGTCCAACACTGTATTTTGTAGCAGGCTTTAAACATGTTTCATTCATCTCTAAAGTTGAACCATTTTAACATGTGACTCTATGGGGATTGATTCGCTCTTGGTGCTTGCTTCAAGTGGACACCCTGTGAACTACAAGTTTTTTTAACAAGATGAAAACAGCAAGAAGTCAAGTAATGTCTATTTTTTTTTAACACGTCTCCTTTTATGAGATTTATTATGTGATTTGAAACAAAAACGTTGCTTGCTGTGAAGAGCATGGATGTGACAGTGAACCAAATATTCAACTCAGAGCACTAAATACAACCTTCATCCAAACAGCATTGCACGTGAGAGCCTGTAAACCGTAAACATGCTGCTCCATACCTGAACCTCTGCAGTTTTCAGGCACCCCACAATAATTTCATCCATCTTCTCCAAATTCCATGTTTTGCAATTTATGGCGGGGATCCAATGGTGCTTTCTTTGCACTTTTATGAGTCATTCTGAGTCTAGCGCAAGAACATCAGCTGCTTGTTGTGGTTGCACCAAACTCTCTGCCTCCATTTGGCAGATGTTTACGTAATGAAGCTTTATTTTTGTTATGAATGCATCCTTGAGTTATTCGATGCTGGTTTGGAAATTGCATTTTTATGGCTTTTGACTAACTATCTCTGATTACCCAACACAGACAATGGTTACATGTTTGCCCCAATACCCTCAGCAGACTGAGTAACTACATGATTGCCCCTTTGCAAAATATTGTGCGTAAGTGCAAGTATGAGTCAGCAACTTCTGACTCCTATGAATATAACCAGGGAAACAATGTAGAAGTGGAATAACCTGCAGTTCACAGTGTGGCCACTTGGCCCATGGAGTGAATCAGTCACCATCGACTCCCATGTTAAAATGGTGCATAATTATCAGTTGATTGACAGGTGATGTCATCATTAGCTTCTTAGCCTGAGCTGACAGAGCATAATTATCGGTTTGTGGGTGTGGTTTGGCTGTAGAGCCTCATTTAACTCCTCCCAGCTCTGCCTTTTGGCCCTCTTTTGGATTAAGCTAGTAACTGGGAGAAGTTAGATGGTGATGAGTAGCACTGTGAGCATAGTATTAATCCTCTTATCTTAAATTTCAATCTTTAATTATACTTCGTTCAAATCCTCGGTCATAATTCCAAATATTTTTGTGTCGTGTCGTTTCAGTGTCGGACAAACACCAGTTCAAAAACGAGCAGGTGTTATATCGCTTCCGCTACGACGACGGCACCTACAAGGCCCGGAGTGAGATGGAAGACATCATGTCCAAGGTAACTCTAAAAATATATTATTGTTGTACATCTGTAGCTAAATCTGAATGACTCTTCTAGAGTCAAATTACATTTAACAACAGCATTTTTAAAGGTATCGTATGTAGATGTAATATTTCTATCTATTTTTCAAAGTCAAAGATAGCCCCTCCCTCCCCGCCAGACAATAATAAAGCACACTTCAGGCTACGTTACTGTAGAAATCATTACATTTATCACAAAATTGTAGAAGAATTTAAATTCACTGTTACTATTGGTGGGATATTTAAATTACTAGTATGGTAATATTTAAACTAGGAATAGGAATATTTACATTTCTTAGAAGGTACTATTACTATTGTAGGAATAATGAAAATGTATTATTATTATTGTAGGAATATTTTAATGTATAATTTCTATTGCAGCTACATATACATTTACTACAACAAATCATTGGAATATTTACATCTGTTGTTGTAGGGATTTTTACACTTATTATTACTACATTAATTTTCCCGAGGGAACCCTCCCAAAGGGATCAATAAAGTTCAATCTAATCTATTCTAATCTATAGTAGAAATATTTTAATTACTATTATTATTGTAGGAATATTTAGAAT
>JAFBJT010108074.1:25538-49262 GCA_016785325.1 Chascanopsetta lugubris | reverse complement strand
GGAGTGGAGGAGAGGAGTTGTAATAGTACAAGAATAAAAAATGTACATTTAATCTGTCATCATAAACAATTGCATGTGTTATTAAAAGCACAGTGCCTAAGATTCTATGGCAGAGGGTGAAGCGGCAAGTAAATAACTCACCGCATTACAAACATGTAGGTGAACTTATGGCAGCCTCATTAAGAGACTCAAAATGTGTTCATTTGTCCGTTTCTGGGCCGTCCTGTAAAAACATGGAGGTGCAACATGGCAGCCTCCATAAAGTGCACCTGCATCCGGATGTAAATATAGAAAGGGCTAAATTGAAAACCAGTTTGTTCACTTGGGTGATTATACACTCATGAAAACAGTATTTTATATATATATATATATATATATATTATAGATATATAATTTTATGTTCCAATTTTACAAATAGCCATTTAAATATATTCAAATAAATCTCACAAACCAAATATTTAAATCATAAATTCATTTGAAATTACAATATTATTCCCTAAACCCCCACCATGCTTTATCATACTCTCAATGGAAAGGTCCAAATAGTATTTTCTGACTCTGCGGATATAATTGATTACTTTCATAAAAAAATGTAAACTTAATTGTGTGGTGTTCATCACTGAGTAACTTATAAAGAGGCCAGTGTTTCACCATCACTATGGTAAACAAACCTTTATCAGGCTGCTGATAATACACTGATAACTCCTGAAGATGGAACTCAACTCTCCAAGGAGAGAAGAACAAACACAACTCTGGAAACTCTCTAACCACACACACACACACACACACACACACACACACACACACACACACACACACACACACACACACACACACACACACACACACACACACACACTGGCTGTAAGGGGAAGACACACAACACCAGGCCATTAGGAGACTAATGACCCCGTCTTTATTAACACAAGTCTAATGGTTTACACTCAGAACTATCTGCAGACTAATGATGTACTGTTCCTTTGTCAGACAATGAGATGCACGGAGAGAAGAGGAGCACTGGAAAATCCATTTAACAAGTCATTTAGTCTCGCAAACACATTTTCCCAAAGTAATTGAAGAATTTATAGCGATGCCCAAATATATTCTGCTTTCACCGCCAATCCACTGAAATGAGACTGAAGCTGCATTTACAAGTGATGTGATTCACACTGAATATTCAGTGACATTCAGCTCAGCTCGATTTTAAAGTTTAACCACAGAAAACTGAGTCATTCAGAGAGCGGTTCACGGATTTTCTTTTTCATGAAATATTCAATATTTCCATCAAACAATTCAATGAGATTTTCGGTCCTTGGGGTGATTGTATCGGCTGTGAGGGTCAAGGTTGATCTCCTGTCTTAAAGCTGCACTGAGAGGTCTCAGACAGACGTTCACACTCCAACACATCTGAGTGGGAGAGGGTGAATGTTCCACAGACACACAAACAACTCCCATCTCCTTCATCCGATGCAGAAAATGACACTTCTGTTTGAAAGTCTGAAATGTGTTGAGTTGAACCTTTAAAGGTTGGATCCAGACCGTGACTGACTCAGGTTTGAGTCAGTCCATATGTAGGATTTTGTGACATCTAGTGGTGAAGTGCATTAGCCTTTAGTTACCGTTAAACATCAATAGATGTTTAGTTTGTCCATTCTGGGCTACTGTAAAAACATGGTGGTGCAACATGGCAGCCTCCATAGAGAGGGCCCGCTCTTGATATAAAGGTTAATATAGAGAGCCTATGGGAGCAATACATGCATATATCCAGTTGATTATACACTCACACAATCCTAAGTATAAATAATTGATATTCCAATTTGCACACGAGACCTTTGACTCCATTTGCTCTTTTGCAGCATTTAAAACGCAATTAAAATAATCCATCACATATTGTATATAAGGTCTCTGAAATACCATCAATGTCTGTGCTAGGCACTGATCAATGCGAGACATTCAACACTGGACCTTGGTATTAAAAGGCCATTATCACAGGTTGTGCGTTTTTAATGTGGCAATTGGGTTCAATCTGTGATCAAATCCTCCCTGGGTTTGGGAGAAATTTCAGGGATTGAAATCGTTTAATCGAAGCTCCGAGCAACAAAGGTAGATCTTTGATGCTGTCAGGGACGTCCACAAAGAACATGAATTGATGTTATCTGCACAAACAGTTAGAGGGAGAGACTTGGGCGCCCTGCGGGCAGAACAGCTACATGTGGGAGAGCGGCGGGACAGAGTGTAACGTGACGGGAGGAGGTGGCTGCCTTTGTATGAAAACTGCAAAGCAAGCACTCTAGAGGAACCCCGACAGGGATCAACCACAGACAGCCAGTCACTCACCTAAAGGATACGGATCACGGGCCCTTCGGAATGTCGTCAAACAGGGTTTTGAACATTCGCATGCAAACAGGTGGATACAGTTCAAACAGGGACGCAAATCTTTGTGCGTCATCTTTGAAAAGAGCTCATATCCGCGAATGATTGGAGAGACGACTAAAAGCAAGAATATACCAAACAGCAATCACTGGGGCTGACGGACGAGTCCATTACGGAAGTGGAAAAACTTGCAGTTCACAGGGTGGCCACTTGAGGCTGGCTCGAAAAGTGAGTCGATCCCCACAGACTCCAATGTTAGATTGGTCAACTTTAGAGGTGAATGAAACATGTGCAAAAAAAACTGTTTTTAACTCACTCACTTTCATTGGGGTTTGAAACTGTGCGTAATTAAGGGTGCGGCCTCTTGACTGACACCTGTGCCCACCCGAAATGGACGTGGATGTTGCGACAGCGCCGTGGGCCCACCCCCAGCTCGACCTGTGCTCCGCCTCTTTTCCCATTTTTTAAACGAACCAGGTACTACGAGCCCACTACGAGCCTCATATGAGCACTCTGCAGAAACCTGGGGGTGATGCCCCCAACACTGCGTCCGTCTTCATACACAGTCCGTGGACAACTCCAGGGAATGCTGTTGCACAACTTCTGTATCGGGTTAAAGGTGCGAGCAAACTGAGATATGACCCTATGGGCTGCCTCTAGTTCTACTTCCTCTGCAGCAGTGGATAAAGTAGCCAGACTTCCAGCAGCCTCCGGAAATGCAAACGGTTCTGAAAGTGACTTTAATTGCCCTGTTACTTGTCGTTTAGTGAGAAGTAAAGAACACGAGAGGAAGCCAGTCGCACACACCCAGGTTATGTCTGGCTCTTCAGCAGCAGCTGCTGGCTCTCCTCTCTTTAACGTGTTGAACCGTTTCAGGCACAAACAGCTACACGCGACATTAAGAGGAATAACAGGGAAAGACCCAGAAAGCATAATAAGTACCCTTCACCACTGCATGCGCGCCTGCGTGTGTGTGTGTGTGTGTGTGTGCGGGCGCGCGCACGTGTGTGTGCGTGTGTTCAGGATCCTCCTCGACATGCTTCTGATTTCAGCTAACTAGCCCTTTACAAACGCCTGACTGGCTCCTCTGAGGTAAAGACAGCCTTTTCACACATGGCTGCGTTATTCGGAGGAGCTCCTCGGCTGCAGGCTCCAAAGTAAATGACTCAATAGACACTAAGGGTTTGTCCCAAAGAAGGAAATCAACAAAAACAGACAAGCGTTATACACTTGTTAATACTGGACCCCACACTGTACTCATTGAAACAAAGTGCTGCAAATAGATGCACAGCATGAATGTGTGTGGGTGTGGGTGTGTGTGTGTGCGTGAGAGAGAGAGTGACTGGGTGAAGGTAAACTCTACTGCAAAGTCCTTCGAAGGGTCTCAAGATCTAATAAAGCGCTATACAAATACAGACCATACGTGTGATGGTGTGTGGAGTCAATACTAGGCTGGACGAACGCATTCTTGCCGTCTTTGCACTCGATCGATTCCACGTCTGCGACACGCAAACAGAGGAAGCGTAAAATGTCTGTCTAACAGTCAAGGTCTCAGTGGACGGATCCGAAGCAGATAGCGTAATTAACTCTGGTGCGGCGTCTCGAGCAGCAGGCCTACGGGGAGCAAGGTGGGAAAGTCCCACTTAGCAGTCAGCACTGATCTGCTGTGCGGCGTGAACAGGCTCGAGGCAGCAGTTGAAAAAGAAACGGGCCCACTGGGTGTGAACGTTTTCATTGCTCCCACGAGGGCGGCTCGGTGGACCGCGGAGGACATGCCTAGTTAGCCGACGTGGAAGAGGAGGACGCGGCGCGTCGCTTCCCCCTCGGCGGACTCTCAACACTCGCATCGGGGCACGTCGGCAGATGACACTGGCCTGGCGCCGTGCCAGCGCTCACACTGCAGCCCCTCTCCACCGCTTCGGCTCCTGTGCCAGTGGACGTTGCTTATAATGAGCGTCCCCCAGGGCGTTGCGTAATGCCACAACTCCGTCGCGTGGAGCAAAAATAGACTGGATCCAAAACAGGCCCGGGCTCCGAAAACAGACAGAGCGGCTGGAGCAGTGACGATTTCAAATAATGAGACAAAGACGCAGGCGCCTATTGTCGAATAAAAGGAGTTGGGGGCCAGAGATGGCATGAAGTAAATGGAGAGAACATTCAAAGTCTGAGTTCCTCTGCCAGGTTATGTTCACGTGTGCTCACAAGTTGGTGGAAGGACGCCACATGGATCAGGCAATGCACCGAATACATTTGACTATCGATCTGGTTGAGTGGGCGGAGTCAGGGTCCAGATTGTTCACATTGATTTTTCAGAAAAGAAAGCGTGGACCTGGTTTGACTGAATAATTGGTCTTGATGGATTCGGATTCAAGACAATTTAATGTGGTTTCATTAGGGAACTGTTGGCAGCCGTGTGTTTTGTAATTCCACTGAAAGCATCTCTGCCTCTGTCGCATAAGACGGTTAGACGTCTGTAAGATGGATCTTACGGAAGCTCTCTATAAAACGGTATGACTGTTGTGTTCTAGAGCCGTCACATCACCGTACCTGTTATCGTGACAGTCAGTCGGTTTGGAGGGAGGTGGCCCCCTGTGGTTCCAGGCAAAAGCAAAGCTGAGCAACCAGTCCAAGCATCCGACCCAGGAGGAATGTGACCATCAAGCTTTTGAACTTTAAATGTAAAAACCACATATACATGTAGAGGCACCTGTTTCAAGTGTGAGATCGCTTTCACGACTTGGCAATTTGGCGTCTTCCTCCTGCTCTGAATGAGCCTGTTCTGCGTCACATGCACTGTCTTCCACATTTGATTTGGCTTCATGCAAATCCCCTGACTGCATCCAATTCCACGAGGGAGACTCCAAAGCGTAAACAATGAAAAGGATAAAAAAAGCACAAGCATTTTTAAGTAAACAAAATAAATGCTGGTGGACATTTTCATATTTTCGGTACCGTGCAAAAACCTGAAGTAGCAGCTATATTGATGTGCTGCATCTCTGTGGTAAAGAAATAGAATAAACTGGGATCGTGATAAATAAAGTGCTCGATGGAGCCACATGCTAACTCCTGACCTTTCCTCCGTCTTTCACATGAGATAAGAAAGTGCTATGATCTTAAACCACTCTATAAGGGATGACTTCATCTTAATACCAGGCACTGCAGTGCACCATATGATGGCACAGGTCCCTGAGCAATGACCTCACACACACACACACACACACACACACACACACACACACACACTATAATCCCTTGACTACTCCTGTGAGACAACCAGTGGGTTCGGTGCCAGTTTGGAAAAAACACTTTCTCTTTCGTCCTTATAGAAGAATACAAACAACAAGTGTCCACGCAGAAACTCATTACCCGAGTTCACACTTCACCATGTGACTTCAGGCCCAGAACAACACAGAATAAAAAACGCCCTTTGTACACCCGCCAAACCAAAGTTTCTCCAGGCTCAGAGCAGTGTAGCCTCTTCCCAGCAGGCTCAGAGGGCCGGGCACAGCTTCCCGTTTCAAAGCTGCTCTACAGCACACAGCCTCTTGTGTTCTCCACACACGCAGGTCTCTGTGCTCAAAGAAAGGATATTTGATAGTTTGGACTCTCACACGAAGGATATTGGTGAAATCTTAGAAGGACCTTGCTCTGAAAGTGAAATACATTTGCAAACATTTGACAGAAAACAAGACAGGTCTTTAGTTTGTCCATTCAGGGCTACTGTAAAAACATGGAGGTGCAACATGGCGACCTCCGGAGAGACTAAAGCTGTGTCTCAATTCAGATGCCCCGCACTTTGAAGTGTGCGTTTGCTGATGTCACAGCGGCACGACTAGACCGTCCCATTCCACAGAACTCTTCAAATGAGCACTCCTCCAAATGAAGTGTCCATCAATGTGGACTTTGTGGTCTAACATATCCCAGAATTCACTGCGCTCCACTCTGTGGAGTTAGAAAAAAAGGCGGCAGGAAGCGGAGAGAGGACCATTAAAAACATCTTAGTTAGACACGTGAGCTGCTGTGAGCAGCTCCCTGCAACAATAAACAGGAAAGACCCATCAGGGTTTACATTTTATAGTCATACATTAAATTAACACACTATGAGAGCCCTGTGGTGGAATTATATATATATATATTATAGTTATCTATACGGTAAATTGTCAGGTCGGTCAGTTAACTCTCCTCCCATCTCCTCTACAAAGAGGTAAAAGAACAGTAGTCTCATTTTGTCTAGTCCTGTTCTACAGCTGCTGCCAAGTATGGGACCATCTCATTTAACGAAGGAGTGCTCCGAGAGCACTCTCCGCTCACTCCACCATATCCAAAAGGTGGTCTCATTATCATCTGTTATCTTTTATTGTTCTTATATTGTTTTGAAGTTTTATGTCTTATGCTCCTATTCTCTTCATGTACAGCACCTTGCCCAGCTGTGGCTGGATTAAAGCGCTTTATAAATAACGTTGAGTTGAGAATAGCGTGAGAAATACTATGTGATCGGTTTCCGTCTGAAAATGATTTGCTGACTGTGCTCGGTGTGTAATCAGCAAACGAACCAGCGAGCCGACGGTGGCTGTGATTTGAAGTAACTGATAAGAGTTGAGTCTTAATGGGGTTTTGAAAAAGCAGAGCTAATCCAGAACTGTGGCTGTAAACTCCCCGCAGGAGGAGGACAACACCGCCCACACAGGAGACAACCGATACCGACACTCTCTGTTAAACCAAGTCTACCGCTGTGACTGAAAGTCACGTTTACTCTTGTTTATGGACGATACGGCTTTAAGCAAATCATGTGTGCAAAATCAACAGCAGTGTGACAGCTTTGTTTGCAGCTTCTGGACAAACTATATGTTCTACACACACACCATATTTTCACAGGATGTTTTCCAAAAACATCAACTGTAGCCGAGAGCAAATGATTTTCCAGAGGCTCAGTCGCACAGACGTCTGATCATGTGACGATGTTTCCATCTGCACGTTCTCCAGGATTCAGTTTGCACCAGGATTAAATGAGCAGGACGTTTTCCACACGCTCCCAAAAAGAAAATCGACAGAATCGTTACAGAAAGACACAGGAAAATGTTTCAATGTTATTATTCGTTCAAACACAAATAATAGTCATCTTTAGCCACTAGGGGGCTCTGCATTAAAAAAAATTAAATAATAAAATAACAAAAAGTCTGGATTGTCATGACGCAGAATGGCATCATGAGAGTTGTATTCATAGTTACAGACAAAGTACTGTATAAAAGGTACGGTATGTAGAATTTAGTGACATCTGGTGGTGAAGTTGTATGTTGTAGCTGTACAACCCCAACCCTCTATGTTCCACAAGATAATTTACGGTGGCTCTCCGTTATCACAAAAACTCATTTGTCCTTTAAAGGCTTCTGTAAAACCATGATGGTGCAACATGGCAGCCTCCACCTGCTCCTATCTTATATATTTATGGTTCATTAAAGGGAAAGGCAAAAAATAATTCATTATCTCCAAGTGAGTTGATCATGACTTAAATTATTTCTATTTAATTTCTCTCAAATAACAGGAAACGTGGGAAGAGGGACAGGAAAAACGATTCGTATTTCTCTCGCTTTTTGGATGTTAATACACAAATCCCCCAAAATGTGGGCTTTGCATAATGAATTGTAACATGTAATGGGTTGATTTCATAAACTGTGCATGAGACACCCTGCAGATACACACACTTCAGTGTGCTTGTATCACTCCTCTAGGCACAATCACAGCTGACTGCATTTCAAACACCTCTTCACCGACATCCTTCAATATCTCAAACCTGAGAAGTCAACATGACATTTAAAAAGTGACCCTCAGAGCCCCACAGGCCAAATCCTGTGAAAACACACCTACCGCTAGTTATCCTTCAGCCACCCATTAAGAAATGTGAACATCCTCCTTGTCTTGACGATAAAAGGATCCATTTTATATCTCCATCAATAATTCACCCCCCTACCATGGCCTGGCATTTAAACACGTCCATAATAGGTGACCCGTTAACACAGAGGGACACCACTGTGTCCAGACCAGGAAAGAGGACATCTATTGAAAATGCTACGTATTCAATTCAGATCTTCAAAACCATTCAAGGATTGAACCATAATCCTCAAGGTGAGCTGGAGGTCATTGGGGGAAAAGGCTCCCTGCAGGGAACCTTCTCCCGCTGATATTAGAGGACACACACACACAAACATTCATTTTAATGGTGTTCGATTTTGACTAGGGCCATTTTCAGGTTACTGGCTCAGGATTCACCTTATAGCGTTTTTTTGTTTTATGTTTATTAGCTTAGTGACAGACGCAGTTAAATTTCATTACTAAATGCATTTCACACACTGGTATTCAGACCACATTCCTTGTACTACATTCACCTTAAAAATGGTTTATGTAAACGCATTGCAGCCATGTTGTCATTTTATTGTCCTGTTTTGGGGGTTTTCTTGCTGTCAGAAGTCGGCTTGAATTTAGAATCACATTTGCAAGTGATCTCACTTCCTAAAACGGAACCAAATCAACGTTCACCAAGACCTCCACATTTATCTGCCTGTTTCCAACTATCATGTATTCAGAAAGACTGAGACATAAATGCTTTTCTCAGTATTGCGGATCTGCAAAAAATGGGTGGTCTCAATAGCACAAAACACTTTGTGCTCCAGACAGCATCCTGATGCTGAAATTGTACCCGCAACCTGTAATTGTGAGGTCAGACAATAAGAAGAACACTCAGGGCCGACAGTCTAAAGGCACCTCATCGACTCTCACAGCTCCCAATTACATTTGACAAGAAGAGGTTGAGATTAGGGGGGCGCTCTCTAAAAGTGCCACACGGGATCGAAGAAGGATGTGCTAATTGGTCTCCAGGATCCACTGAGGAAGAATGCACAGGCAGTGTCGAGAGCTGCAGCCTCTTCCCCCACGATCAAAATAAAAGTGAAGGCGGTGATGTAATGTCTGGATCTGATTTGAATAAGTAAATACATGTGTGTGGTGGGGATTCCTATGGTTGTAAAGACCTTAAGGCCACAAGCAAGTACATATTCTAATCCTACATTCTAATCCTGAATTCCTCCTATGTTTCATTTCTTGGTCATTATATATGGACGTGACGTAAGTAGTAAGAAATAGATGGAAGGTGTGCAACGATGGACGTAAACAGATGCAGTGGCCAAACAGTGGTACTGCAGCTTCTGTCTCAGTCGTACTACGCCCTATAAAATGGCTTTCCCATCAGACAACACAAAGGAATACACTTCTGTACATAAGCAGCGGTTATCTCAGAAGACATATTATCCCTTTAATGATATTATTGGAAAAGTATTTTGCATCACGTGTGCGAGGCAACGCAAAGAGCACAAGTGATGCAATTTGAGAGGTAGTAGCTCGTCTCACCAGTCCGACCTGGAGCTAAAGGTTTGCACAACACAGCGTGACGGAGGCGCAGAGTCAGCGTCGAGCCGGAGAGACCGACACAACAGCACCAGGTTGCTCAAACCGGCCTCGGCTCGGCTTCAGGTGCTGCAGGAAAAACCAGCTCCCGAGAAGGAGATGGTGAAATTCCCCACACTCTGCGCACCTGTGGGTGTTCTCGCGGGGGTGGCGCTGCAGCGTCGCTACGACAACTCAGCACTTCTCGCACATTTCAGACAGAGGAGAGAGCCTGAGCAGCGCGGTCGATAAGACGCTTGAAGACGGCCTTCGTACGGCGCCATTTCAGTGATGCAGAAAGAACCCCCGGAGAGGGAGAAGGAGAAGAGGCCGCCTGAATGAGTGGCGTTAAGGGTTGCGTACCTTTAACGCTGTGACTGCGTTAGCTTTCAGTCGGGCTGTAACGATACACTGACCTCACGCTACGGTACAATTCACCATCAGGACGTCACGATGGCGATACGATACGATGTTATATACATATGTATATATGTTTTTTAAAGGGTCAGGGTGTGATTTTTAAGTGTGCGATTTTTTGCGACATCAAAAAATAGCTTGACATAATGACATACACCTGCCTCTTATGGAGGCCGCCATTTTGAATTCAATGTAAGTCAGTGGAACTTTCAGGCTTGCGTGTGTGTGTGTGTGTGTGTGTGTGTGTGTGTGTTTAGCTCTCTCTCTCTCTCTCTCTCTCTCTCTCTCTCTCTCTCTCTCTCTATATATATATATATATATATATATATATATATATGTGTGTGTGTGTGTGTGTTTTCATTTTTCAATATGCTGATACACTAATTACATTTTCAGAGGCTTTTAAATTTGCAACTGCAAAATGTAAAGTGTCTCTCTCTCCCTGTGAGTGTGTGTCTCTCTCTCTGTCTCTCTCTCCAGGACCCTGCTACATATGGTGTCAGAAGTGGGATGTGTAGACCAACGGCGTGTGAACCCTCAGTTGAGCTACGAGGACTGTTGGTGTGGACAATGATTGTATGATATTTACTAAGTTTGAACCGGAGCGGAGTCTGTGTGTGTGTGGGTGTGTGCGCACCGCGGTGACAGAGTAACGCGCTGGCACACACACACACACACACACACACACACACACACACTCTCTCTCTCTCTCTCTCTCTCTCTCTCTCTCTCGCCCTCACTTGCACCTTCCCTGGCTGCAGTGGCAGAGCTCAGGTCAACACCAGCTGAGTAATATCTCCAGATGGAGCCGAGTGTATCGATCGCTGATAACGCCCCGCCCCCCTCCCCCCCCCGCCCCCGCACTTCCTGGCAGGGCTGCGGGACATGCTACATTACACTGGACGACAGAAGTGGGAAACAAATGGAAGACGCTGTGCCTCGGTCTCAGAGAGGAACGGTTCATGGGAAGAACTGTGGGATTTCATTATTCCGCCCCCACAACACCTGAAAACACTTCATTCCTGTCAGCTGAGGCCGGGACACGGAGGCAGGCGCCGGCTCAGTGACAGCGTAGCCTGTGGGGTCCGAATGAATGGGGGCAATTAGAACAGGGCCAGTGTTTCAAATAGGAGATACTGTGTAAAGGGCATTTCTTACATGTTGACCATGGATTCTCTGTGTTTGCAGATGGCATGCCACGCTGTTTTCACCACTGTGTCCTCCTCCAGTGTGTGTGTGTGTGTGTGTGTGTGTGTGTGTGTGTGTGTGAGAGAGAGGATTCCTCAGGAGTGTAGAGGGGTGTGTCCGTGTGTTTGTGCAGTCTAAGTGAGAGTTTGCCCAGGGTGTATCACCCCCGCTACGTTGAGAGATGCAGCAGATCCACCCATGGGAGCAGCCAGCGACACAGCAGCACAAACCAGCGGTGCAAGAGGCCGCGCTGTCGAGGCATCGCAGTCATGGTGCCGATCACATTAAAAAGGTGCAGTGTGTATGATTCTAGATGTCTGCAAATCTCACACGCTGCACCTTTAACACATTAACCTCGACAATGAAACATTTGAAATCAAGCCAAAATGAATAGAAGCAGAAACACACACACACACACACACAACACACACACACTGTTACACAATGGTTTAAACCTCCCTGTCCTCCCAGGCGGTTTAGCATTGCAGAGGCTATAAATAATCATAGGGGGTTATTGGGCGGAGAGGCAGACAGTCTGATTCATGTCATAACCTTATTACACACACACACACACACACACACACACACACACACACACACACAGTATAAGTCCAGTAGTATAACATATGTGGGCATTATTCTGTTGCTGCACCACTGAGTTAAAAACCCTCCTTTTTGAGAACAAGCTGCTGAAGCTCTAATCTCACTGAGGCTAAAAAGGAGCAGATTCATCTACATATATTATCTCAGGTACAGGATGTAAAATAATGACTGTTCTAATCATAGAGTCTCATTCCCACCACTAATATCCTCCCTGCGTTCTAATTCGAGAGCAATAAATCCTCAGATTCCTCGGATGGGGAGACTAAGCCTGCAAAGTGCATCCCCACCTATGGACGCGTCTCACTGTCTCACCGTGGGTCTTGTCTCCGGTGATAGTGGAAAGATCCACATGTATGTGTGTGTACATGTGAGTGTGTGGGAGAAAACTGGAGGAAAAAAAGTCTGAAATCTGAGATTTTGAGATTAAAGTTAAAAGAGGTCATTTCAGTAGAATTAAGTTTGAAATGTAAGGGAATTTAAAATAAAATTGGAAGCCCATTCTTTAAATTGCTAATGTTTTACTAAGACACTGCTTCACTCTGTCACAGTAGCAGCAATGTGTATATATCACTGTAAATAATAGTGTGTTTCTCACAATGTCAGCACTTTTAATAACATGATCTATCATTTGGCTTGTCATTCAACATTACTCTCAGTCAGCTGGTCTCAGTGTGTTTGTGTGTGTGTGTGTGTGTGTGTGTGTGTGTGTGTGTGTGTGTGTGAGACAGCCTATCTGTCTGTCTCCCAACTGCTTGTGCCCTGAAGGCAGCGAGAGTCCAAACAGCTCGACAGTCTCTTTTGTAAATGGAAGAAAGATGAGTCTGAATGAGTAAGTCAATCCATTAGTGATTTCCAGCTACTAGCGTTAAACCTTCCCCATTTCAAATAAAACATTTCAATCATAAAAGACAAATCAACAATTGTGGACCCTCTGAATTTACATCAAGCATCAAACAAACAAAGGAATCCAACGAAGGGGGCGCCAGCCATTGGCCTCGCGTGTTCTCGCTCAGCCTTGAAGGCGATTAAAGCAGAGAAATGTCAGGAGGTGTTGACGGGAGACCTGGACTGTGACTCAAAGGTGTTACTGACGCTTAAACTTGGGACACGTCGACACGGAGGACGTTCAAGCGCAGCGAAACGTTAACATGCTGAAGTGGTCCAGAGTGAGTCTCCCGATTCAACAGGAGCCACTATGAAAAGACAGGATGAGACAGGGGAAGTGACGTGGAACAGCGGCGGTGGACGTGTGATCCACCAAAGAGCAGCGCCAGTTCGAGGCGAGCGAGAGGAGCACTGACGCTGCTGCTTGACCTCTTGAGAAGGAGGTGGTGGTGGATGACAGGCGCAAGGAGAGAGGCGAGGAGGAAAGGCCTTGAATAGCAAGAGAATACCACGTGTGATATTTCTAATGAGGGAGAGATGAAACTTTAATATGCCCTCCGGCCTCACGGGGTCATGAAATGAAAGAGGAAGTGAAAAGAAATTAAAAACATTCCATCAGCGAGGCCGGTTTCAGCTCCTGACCTCCTACTTCCTCACACGGCGCTTCCTCTGCTCCCTCTTCTCCCTCCGCTGCCACGGAAACCGATAATGGGTGATTCTTCCAGCCCACAGTCGGGCGGGACATTACTCTCCCCTAGCCCTCCGCTCAGTGTGTGTGTGTGTGTGTGTGTGTGTGTGTGTGTGTGTGTGTGTGTGTGTGTGTGACTCGCTAAAGCTCCAGGAACTCGCTTAAAGCACTACCACCACCTCTCCATCTCTCTTCATCATCTCTTTATTTCATCTCTCTCTTTCTCATAAGATCCCATTTCCTCCTCTTCCCTGCGTCTGTGAGCCACTTCGCTCGGCGCAGGCTGCAAACCTCACAGCTGAGCCACGCTCCTCTCGACTGCAACGTGATGCAACGCGTCAAAGCGCATGCAACAGTTACTCTGTGGTTTTGAGAAATTGCATTAGCCAATGGGAGGAAAAGTGAGCCTCGGCGCACTCTGCCGAAATCAACCACATCCTTTGTCGGTGCTGCAAACAAAAGCCGGAGTGAAGGGAAGCGGATGAGCCGGTGCAAATAAGAAGCTAACGTGACGCTGGCGCCTGGAATGATACCAGGCGGATGTTTACTGTTGACTTCGTACTTTAGATTTGTCTGAGAATACAAAGTAATACTAAATAATAATTTTTTTTTTTGATTTCTTTAATTAACGAGAAAAGTTCAATTGGATATTACTGGATATTTGGCAAAGCAAAGATTGGATTGGAAGTCCATCTCACCAGATCAGAGGGGAAACGGAGCAGATGGGAAGAGAGAAAAAAATGTTGACTTAGAAACCTTTAGCAACCAACAGATTGCGTGAGGTCTGCAACTTGGCCATGTCAGTATTGACCCTGAAATGATGGACGTGTGCGTGTGCGTGTGTGTGTGTGTGTGTGTGTGTGTGTGTGTGTGCGCCTGCATCGTTTGCATCCCTTGCTTTCTAACGTACAGTATTATAAAAGTGGTGATTGGAGTTAAACCTTGCTTCTATGAAAATGTTATGTATTGTTCTCTTCTTACAACTCAAGATATTGAATCCCTTCCAGTGTGTCACACAATGTGTGCAGCTTCCATTAAAGTGGTGGCCACACCCACTCACTTGAATCCACGCCAAGGATCTCCAGCTGCATTCAGCCATGACACACTCTAAAATTCCTGCAGTAATGATACTGAGGAGGAGCGAGTCAGCAGAAATTCTAGGAGGCTTGGACATTTGCACATGGTTCATACACGTGTGGAACCGCACATTATCCTGTGCATCTCCTGGGTTAGGGGTGTGTGTGTGTGTGTGTGTGTGTGTGTGTGTGTGTGTGTGTGTGTGTGTGTGTGTGCCTGCCTCTTGGAGCAGCTTCCCGCCACGTCAGTTCATTTGACTGGTAGCCCTCTGATGTATGTGGCCACTGGTATCTGTGAATAACTTCCTGTCACAGAACACGACAGCCAATAATAAGAGAGCAGGAAGAGGGGAATTGGTGCAAAGGAAGCAGAGTCTGATCATACCTCAGGAAATAGGCCGTGTACCACTTCATCTTACTAACAGCCACTGTCAAATGTCACAGCGCCCGGATGAGGCATCTGACTTTTTAAGGCGAATCAGTCAGTCACGTCACGTGTCGTCGCAGAGGCACTGATGAAAAACAACTCTGATGGTCTCAGAGACACAAGTTACCGTCGGTGGCTTGAATGAAGATACGACTTACATGCCAGGACCTTATCAAATATGACGTATGACATTTTAGAAAAAGGATCAAGAGTGAGTTGCCGGGTCAAGATGAGGGATTAGTACCAGTGGTGTTGGTGGAAGAACCAGGAAGTTATGTTAGCCCGTATCATTAGTTGTTCTTTTATATGGTAAGTTTGATTGTTGGTTGGTTTGTTTGCAAACAAGACAAAAAACAATGAAGTAGATTCGTATAAAAACTTTTTGGGAAGGACCCATTTCTTTTTTGGTGTAAATCCGAATCCAGTTCGGTTTTTCTTTTCCTTAAATCTTCCAAGACCTGGTAAGGATTCATTTAAGTTGCCTTGGTGACAAAAACACTATGGGAACTGACGTGCAAATGTCTGAAATTCGGTGAAGCCTTATTGAATACAACTGTAGGGTGAATGCAACAGTATATGACTGCCAGTATATAGGCTTCATTATCGATGTGTATTACTGGTGAATAATTCACTCAGTAATCAACAGATACCGACATCAAAAAGCAATAAATGAATGCAAACGATCATTTGTCTAAATTCCTGAAAAAGTTTAAGGTGCAAGATCGGCATGAACCACTAATCCTAATGGCTTTGTGCGGTTATATTGATTGTATGAGTGTGCAGCACAAAGTACGAACAGTAGCCCCAGAATGGTAAGACATAACTAAAGGTCATAGGTTCTGTTGCATGCTCAGAAAGGAAGGGTGAGGCCACCAGACAGCATCACTGAATCCTACACATTAGTGTGAGGCTGCAGATGGGGGAACAGGGTTAGAAAAGTCCAGGAACAAAGTGAATCTAAGGAACAAATGATTCATTCACCATCAGTACCATCCACTGAGACACACACACACACACACACACACACACACACACACACACACACGCACGCTTGATGCTCACTCCACAATAACAGGAGTCATTCATGCTTGTGAAGCCACAGAGTGGCACACAACACGTAAGCTGTCTGGTGCTGATTCATGCCTGTAAAAGGGGGACATGAGCGTGTGAGGCATGTTGGAGCCACAATGGCCACTTCTACCCGTCACGAGTTCACACCCTCACGGAGCACACACTCTTTCAGTCTGCCGCTGTCATGCGCGGCGTCCGTCGGCATTCTTCACCCTCGGCTCACACAAAGGGAAGCATGAGGGCGTTGGCAGCGCTAACTCGTGCAAAGGGTGAGGAGGAGCAGGGGAAGAGACGGAGGAGAGGGATGAGGGTGACAAAGCTAAAATTAGCGCTCTTTGGGAAAGTGACAAATGACTTCGTGCTAGTTAGTGCTTTGCTCTTCCACATCAATCGGGTCATCTGGCACAGTCCTACGTCCTCCTCCCTCCTCCACTTTTTTCCTCAGGTTTTTTTTTTTCCTTCGCAGCTTTTTATCTTCCACTTCCAGTATCCGAGGATCTCTCCGTGTTGACGGCAAAGCGTAGCATTTCTCAATATGTGCAAGCGTCTCCATAACAGAAGAGTCAACTACAATATGTCCTAAAACTGATAACTAAGTTTGTATTACTTTTGGGAAGGTGACAATGTCACAATACAAAATAGGCTCTTATTTGATGACACTGGCTGGACTGATTTATTTTTTTTTTTTTAAATGCAAAGAACAGGGAATATAGTCAATAAGAGTGCGCGTCAAGGTCAAAGGAGCCAACCATTCACCTCACACTGCTTCTATCTCCCCTTCCTGTTTCGACACTCCGGTTATCTCTTCGAGTTGAGAAGTGAAGGAAAAACTACAACGAGCAGGCTACGCTATGTTCAACCTCAACCAATACATGCCACCATCTTCCATCACCCTTCTTATCAAAGCTTTGCCCTCACAACACGTCAACCTGGATTGTTTGAACACAGTGACTCCTTTTACTTAATGTATCAGACCCCACAGAGCTTTAGGTGATACGATTGGCTGCTTCCTACAAATACTTTCTACCTATAATACATTCGTTGTTTTTACAATGAGGCAATTCATTATGGTGATTGAAGTATTACACAATCCATTGAACACACATTATAATACATTAGCAAAATACAGATTTACACACAGTGAATGGCCAGTGAATCATACACACACACACACACACACACACACACACACACACACACACACACACACACACACACACACACACACACACACACACACACACATACTTCATGTTATTATCACCTCACCACCATCCGGAGCAAAGTTCATTTCTGATGTGAGAGGCGCCGTTAAAGTCGCACAAAGCAGCAGGTATTTCTTCTTGTGCCAAGACGCCTGTGGGGTGGAGGGTGTCGGGGGGTGATGGTGTTGGGGGGTGATGGTGTTGGGTGGGGGGGGGGGTAAAGCTTTGACAGGACAATGCGTTATTCTGCGCCCTTCCTGTATTATGTGCCAATCATCCATGTCCCTTGAGGCAAGGAAGTTCAAGCTCCATGTTAAGGTGCAGGAATAGAAGCAACCACCAGAATACAGCTCACTGTGTGTGTTTGTGTGTGTGTGTGTGTGTGTGTGTGTGTGTGTGTGTGTGTGTGTGTGTGTGTATACGCGTAAGCAGCAGACCGGAGAGACAGTGGTCAATAGGTTTGTGATGGTGATGAAATAAGTCATTAGCTGCGGGAGTAATAGAGATGATGTGCATGTGTGTGTGTGCATGCGCATGTTTTTATGTTTACATAAAGAGAAATTGCTGACAAGGCAGCTAAGTGAAGCTGACAAGAGTGGCTGGGAGGAAGTGGATGTCTGGTCAGGGTGGAGAGGGATGATAATGTCAATAGTGAGAGGCCTTATACTGCAGCTCTTCGGGCAGTTGCAGACGAATGATCCAAAAAGTCCCAAAATCTTATTTCATTAAGTTCAACTCCTGTGTTTCTATTGGTCTCGTCAGGTGCAGATTCCGTGCCCCCCAAAACGAAATTCCATCGGCCGAGTCTGAACGTCCTCGATCAATCACCCAATTTCCACGTTCCCCGTGTTAATCCAGGTTCAATCTGCAGCAAAATGAAAACGTTGTTTACCTGCGGATGCTCGTGTGTGGGTCTAATTAGCGCCGTGACTCGAGACACTGCCGGCAGCGCCCACTCAGCAGCAGAGGAGTGGATGCTAAAACAGCCCGTGATGACTGTGCTTTGTAATGAGTTGAGGGTTGGACAATACATAAAACAAGAAACCCGGAGGGAGGACTGGGGGTGGCCAGGATTCTAATAGTGCTCAGCGTCAGGAGAGTCTTGCCTGGTTTTGTTTTGGTTCGGAGTTACAAATGAAATTCTTCCTCCTAACCAGCGGCAGCGTCTTTGTCTCTGTCAGACGTTGGCATGTCGCTGCTATTGCATCAACATATTTTTTTGTCAGGAATACGGCTTGATCCCCTTTTCAGGATGCTGGCAAACGTTGAGCTATTGTCTCTTTGATTTGAATATCTCATTGTTTCATTCCACAACAATAGATTTACAATAGAGACAGTAAAAAGGCACGACAAGGAGGATTTGGTGACACCTTGTGGTGAGGTGAAATGCTGTAGCTGCATCTCCAAACCTCCACCGACCTCTCCAGGGAGGGACTATAGCATCCCCGGGTCATAAGACCCCCGATGTAAACATTCTACCGCAATGCAAACACATCCGTTTAGATGGTTATGTAGCGGTAAGACATTGGTATAGCTATTGACATGGAGGAGGTGAGTCAGTCAACAGGGGGCGATCAAGACTCTGGCTAAACATTTGGAGGGATGTCAGAGCTAAAGAGTAGAAAAACCAATGATTAAGAGAGATTAATGAGATTAAACCTTTTAAAATGTCTCTCTCTCTCTCTCTCACACACACACACACACACACACACATAATGCACCTGACAGTATCAGTCAATCAGAGTGCTTATATCAGGACTATTGATCACACTGCAGTCAGTCAGTCATCACTACACAGATTAGTTGTGTAATCCAGCCCCAGCCCCTCTCCTCTGAAAGGTTTGGCGTTCTGCCTTTGACAGTGACACTAATTATGCGTTTCCTTACACCACACGTTAACATAACTCGAATGTTCCTCTCGTATGTCAGACATGTTGCTCAGTAACATGTCTGCTGCGCCGTCCAGCTCATCAACAACAACAACACACAAAACAGGCCCCGAGCCAGGCGATGGTGGAGAGCTTAAAGCAGGCTCCACACAGACATGCTGCAAATCACTGTTGCATTGTGGCTTTTCATCCACTTGACCCATGGAACTGAGTGCGGGAGTGTTTGCAAACAGGTGTCGCTGTGACAATCAGTCATAACGTGATTCTTTTACAGCGAGCAGTGAGATGAGCGGAGCGGAACGCCTGGGCCAGACTGGCATAAAAGTACTTTTGATACATATATCAACAATATGTTATTTTATGTTCTGCAATAAAAATAAAAGCATTGTTGAAACAAAACAAAAATGGACTCAGTCTGAAAAAAATGCAAAGTTGCTTTTTGTGCAAACATGAAATGATGGAATGGCAGAGTGCATTCACTCTGGTTGTGAGTGTCTGTACGGAACGTGAAGATGAGATAAATATATTGGAAAAACAAAGGACAATTATCTCATTTCAAACAATTTGTTCTCATACGGAGAGGTCTTACTTAACATTCACATTCATAATTACAATAAGGCTGCTTCGACTGGACTGAACAAACTGTTCAAGGGAGAAATGCATTGAATTCATAATGAATAGCTCTCAGTGGTAAAAAATATTTCTTTATGGCGGCTCTGCTCTTCTGAGGTTCAATATAATTATGATGCTCCATCACTTGTCGAGAGAAGATGGAATTACTCATCTCACGCAAGGGAGACTCGAAGTTTACGACACTGCCTGAACAAACCATCACTTCCTGTTGCTGCAGTACTGGCATTCCTACATGCATTATTTCCTTGTGCAGGAATATGTTAAACATCATCATCATCTCTTCATCGAAATGTAAGAGTCAGAATGAAAATGTGAACAATGTTAACTTGACAATGTTAATTCAATTAACTTTTGTACTCAATCAGCTGACCCCAACACCAGTGACACAGCTGTTTGTTTACTGGTCTGAGTCATTGCACCAGTATTCAATTGTGGGTAAAAGCAGCAGCAGCTGAGCCTCGGCTAAACAGCTCGGAGCGATGAGGGTATTTGTGTCGCCAACAACAGCAGCAGTGGAGAATCAAGACTAATTGCAGGAAGAGGAAATTGAACTAAAATACCTAAAAAAAACTGCAGAGGCAGAACATGAGACCAAAACGGCGGCGGATAATAACTAGATTTAGTTGTGTGTCAGTGCGGGGAGACAGAGGAAAGAGCTGGGGTGCGACAAGTTTGTGTTTGTTTGCAAAAGGAGATAAAATAAAAGTGAGCATCGGGAGAGAGGCCCCGCTACTCATTAACATATGGATGCACTTTCAATAATGCACATCTATTTCTACCATTAACAATGGAAATATTTCAGCTGAATCTTATGCACTGGACCTTTAAAATTTGATAGTAAAACTCACTGTCTGGAAGCTTAATGTTGCTTAGCAACACCAATGACAAAAAGGCTTGAGGCAAAGGAAATATATTTTACTAAGTTTAAAAATAGAGAGGATGCATCAAAATTTGCTGAATGTGTAAATTAAGAACTGGTATTTTGGGTCTGAGAGTATATATACATATATATTTAATATGGTTATAGATTCCATGGTATTGATCACCATTGTACAGATTGTAGGGTATTAACTATAATTCACCAGGGAAACATCACAGTAATGGATCAAAGAAAATCAGACCCTTTATACGACAATACTGGTGAATGAAAGGCTAAATTTGTGTCAAAGGTCAAAGCTGGGGTTGGACAAGACAGCTGATGGGTTAAGATGGGAACCACGTGGTGCTTGTGAACTTTATCCAACAGGTCCCTATTTCAACTCTGGACCAGCTGGACCATTCACACCATGATGATGCACTCTCTTGCTCTCTGACCCAGTCTCCTGTCTCACTTTCACTTTCACTTTCACGTACAGGCAAAGAGAGGAAGGAGAAACAGACGAAACGAGAAGAAAAGCAAGATGATGTTACTGTGTCAAAACCTCACCAAGGTCCTATAGTGAAGAAGTGAAAGCTATAGTTTAGATAGAACTATAGATTTAAAGATTTCATTTGGCTTGTTTACTATGTTGGAAACCCAGTTTGTGTGAGTCTTCAATTAATGTCCATTGTATAAACAACATTCCCCGTTTCTGTCGCGATGAACAATGAAATCATGTTAGTATCTCCAGCGTTTGTTAAAGTCTATGAATCCTCATGCAGAACATGCAACTATCAAAGCCTTTGAAAACAATGTATTGGTATTTATCGGTGTTTCAAAAGTCATAGAGGCAATATTTCTATTCTTCTTGTGAAACTGTCCCAAGTAGTTCAGTGGGATCACGTCTGCTTGTGTTAAAGCTTAGCACCTTGCAGCTGAGGGAAAAGGTAATGGGCCGTGATTTATCACTGAACAGGGGAATGAAGAATGAACATAGCTTAAGGTTATTAAAAAGACACAGCTCTGAACTGCTGGAATGAGAATAGGTTGGACATAAGAGCAAGAAGGCTGAGAAACTGTATGGAAACAAAGGGAAAATAACTGGGCAGAGATTTTGACTGTTAGCTCGGGCGTAAACACAGACCCAACGAGTGAAGATGACCGTAAAATCTAAATCCGCAGAGACTGAAGTTGAGAGAGATGGATATCGTGTTTCCATTGGATGGGAAGCCTTTAAGGTAAAGCCCGGTCATATGGTCTATGGTGAGAGGACTGAATGAGTTTGATTTGGATTGCCATCTGCAGGTGACATCCTGAGTGTCCCAGTGAGTCACCTCTTCATGTTAAACATGAAGGGTAAAACAAAGCACTGCACTGAAACCCAATATTCACACCAAGAAGTGTGTGTGTGATGTAGCTGCAGTAAGACATACGTCTTTCATTTTGTGGAATGCCTCATTGAGCGTGCGCCAACTCACTATATCCCTGGTGCTGGAGACACAATAAAAGCTGAGTGTGCAATGGAAAAGACGAAATAACAAGAGTAAAACATAAACAATAAAAGATTTATGTCAATGGATAGGTATTTATGGAAATGCTCATCTTAAATACCCTCATTGTGAAACGGTTGCATTAGTAGCCTGGTGTCATACTGAGCTGCAGATTCCTCTGTAGTAAGAACTTTGTTGAGGTCAAAACAATGTGTTCCATCAACTGTAATCCACAGAAGTGCAGATTAAACACAGGGATTATACAGTCATACAGGCCGGATGTAAACAACAGAGAAGGCAAGAAGCCGTTCGCTTGGCTAAAAGACGCACACAGCTGTCCACTTTGTGCGGTAGTCCGGGAGTGCAAGACACACACACACGCACACACAAAAACACACACACACACACACAGACTTCTTTTCCCACCCTTGACAGGAACACCTCTCATGCCTGAATAAAGAGCTCCAACACCTTTTCCCTTTTACAGTGTATATACACCGTGACTCATTCCAGAAGAGCAACTATCAAATGCTGACTCACAATATGCACAACAAGTACTTTCATGTTGCCTTTACAGAGTCTTGTTAGCTTCACAGCGAACCCATAAAGACAAATACAGGAGCTGGGATTCAGAGGCATCCTGTGATGTGAAGCACAGATCCAAACACAGCAGGAGAGGTGTAATGGGAGATAGCCCTTATGACGTCATGAGAACCCACTGTGGAGATTCTGAATTCATGATTCAACACTGAATCTGACCAATTCATGGTATATGTGCTGCCACTCACACGTTGAGAGGAGTTGGACTGCACCTTAATGGAGATTTAAAAGTCTTAAGGGATCCCACATTGGAGAGAATACCTCTAAACTTCTTGTTCAAAAGACCAAAAAAAAAAAAGTCTCATCAGACGAGGTTTAGGTTTACTCAGCTCTTTGAGCCTGAACCACAGATGGTTCTCTGACCACAAGAGACCATCTCTTACTGGAAGAATTCCTGTGTGTTCCAGTTGTTTCCTGTTGATGGTTTGGAATTTGTTTGCGGTCCGAATAAATGACCACGCTTTCGCTTGGAGAGCACAGAGACATGTATTGAGGAAACATAGTGCTTTTGAATGGATGTCGGACTCCCAAGTGAATAAACAACCCAGAGTTCAAACAAACCTCCCTCACCATGGATAGTAAGGCTGCTTTGCCTCAAGGAAGGTCACTCCGGGTGGGTGGTTGTGTTGAGGATACTGTTGTTGCTGTTTCAAAGACACTTCAGCACTGGTGGCCAGTGAATCAATGAGATGTAGTGTCTTGCTTTTGTGGGTGAGAGAGAATAAGATCGTCGGATCGCTGACTTTTGAAAATTCGGTTTGAGGTTGCGTAGGTTAGTTGGTTGGTAGATGTGCTGCTTGACTGGTTGGTTGGTATGTTAATGTGTTGGTTGATAGAATAAAACAAAAAACTAAATTACCCATAATGCCTATGACCATTGCCT
>JAFBJT010108074.1:0-25501 GCA_016785325.1 Chascanopsetta lugubris | reverse complement strand
TAATAAAGAGTAAATATATATATATATATATATATATATATATATATATATATATATATATATATAGAGAGAGAGAGAGAGAGAGAGAGAGAGAGAGAGAGACATAGATAGTGAACTACTAGAATGACAAGGAGGAGAACTGTATAGATGTATAACAATTTTTATTGTAAATATATACAAAAATATTATATATATATATGTGTGTGTGTGTATATATATATACGTCATTCTAGTAGTTCACCTCTGCGTATTCAGTTCAAAGACAATTCCCCTTTATTTGACATATGTAGCAGCTCACCATCTTCATTTCTGACATCTGCTGAGTTTAACTGATTTGAAGTTGACAAGAGTCATCTTAGTCAACCTGGTCCGATACGACCAGGTTTTGTAATCCACTCTATTGTTTCCAAAATTATACAATACATTCACATTCCTGAAAAAAAAGGTTACTTTTTTATTATTGTTTTGTAAAAGCCACCAGTTTATTGAAATGTCAGGACAAGAAAATTATTATTTTTTTCCCCACTTACCTCTAAAACCCTCTCCATGTGTTCCCTGAGGCCAGAGTGGCATTAGAGATGATCTGAATGTTGATACTACTTTAACAGCTGGGTCAATTTTGCTCTCAACATCCATAACATGTTTCTACTGAGAGACAAAAAAGCATTGTTTTTTCTATTTTTGCTATTAGATGGGCTTAAGTCTCATCTTGTCTTTGTGCAAATGGATTATAAAGCACTTTGCAATCTGGGGTGGGATTAACAAAGGAATTGTGGTGATCTAATAAAGGAGCAAAGGAAGCATTTTAGAAAATGATGGAAGAGTGAACTTTTTGAATGAGTGTGACAGGATTCACTGTCCAAATGTAATGTAACGGAGATTCGATTTCATGAATGGGAGAGCAACTCAGGTCTGCAAGACAAAACAACTGCACAGACACAATGAGAGGAATCTCAGGTCAGTTTGTGTTGTTTCATGTTGTTATCAGTGTATCAGTGATTTATGGCCGTCAGTTTGATCAGACTTCTGAATCAATGTAAAATCCAAAACATCAGTTTCATCAGTGACAGGATGAGATTCCCTGGGTATGGGTATTACAGTTTCCTCCGCTACTGTACAAAATTAACTCACACATTACTCATTAACTCATTCTAATCAAAAGTTAGAAATAGCTGTACCCCGAAATTCACGACATTCAAACAGATAATCATTAAACTTATTAGATGTCCAATTTCATGATATGTGTTGTTTTAAGTGTGAGTGTTTCTGTGACTAGCTGTTCGACGATGGCTGATGAGGAATTCAACACACTGCCTCCACCAACACAATCTTATCTGCATTGATTTGTAGAGCCTGTTAAATTAAAAACAACCTCACGGACACTTATCTTGCACAAGTAATGGAGGTGTGTAGGAAGGCAAGGTGAAAGGGCTAGAGGGTGAGCATTTCTGTCGTGTTTTCGATAAAGCCACCATCAGTTTAGAAATGTTATCATGTCTGCCTTTGCTTCAGTTTGCACTTTGAAAATGTCAGTGTTGTGATTTAGTAATTAACTGTCAACCATCAACAAAGAAAGAAGCGGACGCAACAAAGAAAGAAGGGGATGCAATGACAGAAATAAGACATTTTTTTACGCAGGCTGTGAAACTTCAAGGTTGTTTTTACATTTGCAGAAAAGAAAGAAGAACAGTCAGTGATTTTGTCTTGTGGTATTTCTAACGTGAGACAGTTTACAAATTGCAGAGTGATCTGCCGAAATCTCAAATGACCAGTTTAGCCGCAACAAGGTGTTGCTTTCATTTAACCTCTGAACAGTATTGGCTGTTCATCAATGAGACCAACAATATTTGTATCGATTCCAAATGGGAAGCATTGAAAACAAGATCAATCTGAGTGCTTCACTTAACGATCTGGTTTCTCTGCTGTTTGACCTTCAGACTCAGTATTTGCCATCATGGCGAAATCAACAACACACTGGTCAAGTACATGTTTTTGTGTGTTCAGACATGGACAGTTTTTGAATTCTCCATAGGGGATGTGTGCGATAATGCAAATGTACAAGTCAACTATTCTCGGTGATAACACAACAGCACCCGAGGGGGTATGTTGATGACTATTCTAATGCCTGATGGATGCAAAGCTGAAAATCTGGGAGGGACAATGAGCCAGAGCTGTTTTGGTGATGAGCGCTGACACGTGTTGATATGTATTCTACACTACACACTTCAATTTAGCAGACCCTCAGCCCGAAACCGCCCCCCAGAGGATTCAATCTGGCCTGTGGAATGATTTCATAAGTGAAAAAAACTGTGTACTTGGTTTACAATGGTTATATTGAGAAGATACATTTTCATTTATTGATCAGATTAAAAACTTTGATGTAGAGTATTTTCATTCAAATTAAAACTGTACTTAAGAACTAAAAATGTACATTGTTGAATGGTTCTCAAAACCAAATTCTGCCATAATTCCATGCTCCAAAACAACAGACCCAGAAAATTCCATTAAAAAGGACAGTGGTTTGGCACAAGGTGTCCCTTTTCCTCCAGTTACTGACAACACAGACAGCTGTTAAACACAGGGAATATAATAAGACCCTGTGTTGACTGGCTTTTCATTGACAACCAGGAACAAGGGACAGCGCAAATCAATATTTAGTGTTTAACTCTGCTACCGAGGCAACAGTTCCTCTTCCAAGATAGATACAGGTGCGTGTGTGTGTGTGTGTCCGTGTGCTTGTGTACATTCACTGATTCTAGTAAGTATCCCCTATTGTGAAGGGACTCCGGATCATGTCCGAAAGATAAAATGCTTAGGAAACAATGAGGCCTCATAACTGACGCAATTCATATTGGACCTTTTTTTAGAGCTCTGTAAAAACATTAAATGAAGGACTTTTCACAAGCTACAATCTGCCAGATAATTTATGCAGCACTCATAAGCCATGGTATTACTTGAAATTATAATGGCTGTGTGCATCTTATTACTGGGTGTCAGTAGAAGCCTTAAAATCGGAACAACAGCTGCAATGAATGCAAATTACTCCCGGACAAATGGGCTTTTACCAAAACCAAGTGTTTCATCTCTGTCCTGAACAGTGTACAGTACCATCACTGTACTGAATAACAAATTCCTCTTCTGATGTTCATGAAATTCCCAGTGAAGCCAAATTTCAAAAAGAAAATATGCTCTAATGACAGGGATCTTTGAGTAACGCTGGTCAAAAAACATCGCTCCAGCCGGCGTTATCATCATAAATTCAGAGTCCCACATCTGTAACTGAATCTGGGCCCATTCTATTTCCTCTGCCTTTTATCTTTGTACAAACCCTTCTAGAGCTCTTCCATTAGATAATGCCATTATCACAACAAAACTCAGGGCAATTAAATGCAGATTATGCTCTAATTCAGATGCTGGTGCATTAGTCTGTGCTCCATCATACAGCCATCTAATACACCTCTAATGCATTCAGACAGTAATATCCCTCTCTAATCCTTGGTAATGTTCGGCGCTGCACCTCCCCATGGATTAACCAAACACTCTCAGTTTTAAAAGCATTCTGATCCGAACCCAAAGTGGGTTGCACCTCTGTAAGGTGCACCTTATCACTGAAAAACAGCATTTTTGTGAATGCGCATTATTCCCTGCCACTGTAAATAGTTTGCGAAGGGTCGATCCGGGTCAGTCAGACTTATTCATCTACTGAATGTGACTGACTTGAAAGTGAAATGAGACAATTTACTTTTAGCCACACAGGTTATGTTTCAGACATGGTTTCAAAACATATGGCAGCTGTGGCTGTGAGGTTAAAGCACATGTGTCAAACGTGTGGCCAAATATGACCCGCAAGATCATACATTGCCCACAAACTCTAGTTAATCACACATGCCACTTTTTATATGTAGCAATATATTCTATATAAACTGTACTGTAAAGTGCTTTGAGAGGTCATCGCAACTTGATCAAGTGCTATGTAGTTTTAGCAATTATATAACCATTTGCCATTTTCATATTTCTGTTGAGGCCACTGGAAATATGAGGGTTATCAATATAGGATTTGAAGAAAGAGAAAGTTGCATAATGTAAGGAAATGAGTCATGAGCATACAATGTACAGAACATATCCCTGCCTTTGTTATATAACATGAATGAAAATGACAATATTCTATGCCTCATTTTGACAGACAAGAATGCTGCAATGACTCTATTCACACAGACTGAAGATGGAGATAATGCAGAAGTCCTTGTACACGGGAAATGTTTTTATAATTTTAAGCGGTCAAAAAAAGCATCAGATTTGAAAAGCTTTCAAGGATAATATTCCAGCAAGATTATACAATGTACGGTTCTCCTCACACCTGGAAGGTTCTCTGTTCATGTTCTGTGGTGTTTGCACCAGTCCGACAACGTGCGTTCAGTGCAGACCAACAACATAAGGAAAATGAGATTCTTACGATTTAACTAGATTAGAAACTTGTGCTTCCACCTTTTAGCAGATACATAACAAGAAATTTCAAACAAGCAAATAAAGTTTTACTTCTGTACAAGCACAATTGTAAATTATTACACACAGTGTTAAAGAATATTAGAATTATCGACAAAATGTATTGACAATATACTGCACTATACTACCCTCATTTATCATGGCTGTGTATTCATTCAGAGTGTTAACCAATGGATTAATCAACTCAAAAGATTAAGCTGTTCACATCATCACTCATAAGGACACATTACAACTGTAATGACAACGGTCAAGCTGCCAGAGGAATTCTGGCTTGTTCAGTCAAAGGCATTAGAAGGAACCTTGTTATGGTTTGCAATCTCATGTTACCTCTGAATCACTGGGCTATAAACTGTATGATCTGTATAAACAGAACGACACAGGGATAAACGTACAGATGGGAACGTCTTCCACTTGTAAACAAAAGGCTTAACGTTCATGAGCTGCAGGAGAAAATAGAGTTGCATCACACATCACGAGTTTCAGCACACTGACTTTAGAGGTGGAGTGGTGTGAGGTACTGCAAGACCAGAAAATCGCACAAGAACGATCGACAATTCCCAACAAAAAGCTGACATTTAAGTCCCATACTCGATTTCCCCTAAATATCCTCAAGCACTTGGTTTTGAGAATTCTAAGGCTAAAGATATCAGGAAGAAAGGAGGGAGGTATAGACAGGTGTCTGTCAAAATGCAGAGGAGGCTGCAGAGCACGGGGGAAATGTCTACCAGAGGTTCTTACCAAAGCACAAGAGGTACTCACTGCTTTGCCTTATGATGGCTGTTACAGCTGTGAGAGCTCCGAGTGCCTGGCCTGGCACTGGGAGCCAATGTCATCAAGAAGATCCTTGGCGAGATTTGCCCTCGGATGCCAGGGGCTCTTGTAATTGTCAGACATGCCGCTTCAATATCACATCTCAGGGAACATCACAACTTCCCAATGGAGCAAGAAAAGAGGAGGTCTGGAACAGGAGTTGTCCACATTTTTGTCTTCATACGTTTGGAGAATGCTCTGGATCGCATCTCTCAGGGGAGTGGTGCAGGTGCATGTGGAACCAGGGCAGCCACGTCAAGTAAAGCCACTGCTCTTTTGTATCAGAGGTGTAAAAATGGCTCTGGAAACCCATTCCCCTTTCCTCCTAAGCCCCTTCCTTCGAAGGTTTTCTTGGAACATCCAACTGTGCGGAGACCCCAGGATAGAACTGACTGGGGATTATAGTGTATATCCCATCTGGTCAGGTAACACACCTCTGTATCCCCCAGGAGGAGCTGGGAAATGTTGCTGGGGAGAGGGACATCTGGTATACCCTGCTTAGCCTGCTGCCACTGTGACCTGATCTCGGATAAACAGGGGGAAAAAAATAGATGGAAAAAGTGGATGGAAAGGCCATCCGCCTGTAGGGTGTCGTGATTCAAATGTGAAGTGAAGTGAATCACTGTGCTGATGTCATGCAGATTATATTTCATTGCATTTATGACATGGGAATAATACAGAATAATACAGAATGATCCGATTACGCTGTGAAAACTACAACAGAAAGATAAATATATCCCCTTTATGTAGTCATCTGGAAAGACATTCCAGAGTTCTACACTTGTCACTTTTACACTGTAAATTTTTTGTGTTGTGCTATGTTTCTTATATACAGTGGATGTTGATGATACAAGAGTTTAAAACAATGACAAAAACGAGAACGATTCTCAAATCAAAATAAAATTGAAATAATAAATCAACAAAGAGAAAAAAAAATCAAACCATATGTTCCATATATGGATTAAGTTGTGATCCATTGCTAACCACTCTCAGGCGGCAGATGTTGACATACAGACCTTAATGACACTTTTAATGATTTAAAACCAATCTGCTTTATGTGTTTCAGAGCGTCTTTGTAGTACACCCCCCCCCCCACCCCATTTGTTTGTGTAGACTGGAACAAACTAATACATCAGAATGGAAAAACATACTGTGGATTGGGTTCACGCAGGCTTAACTTAAGACTCATATGAAGCTGTAACTACTGGTGATGACAGAGGCGATGAAGGCAAAATGTTACACGGGATTATTCACTAACATGTAATCTGCAAAAACGCCATCAATGGCAGCAGTATGGGGTTTTCACTGTGCGGTGATGGAGGCTTGAAGTGAACGGGACAACTGATTCACATATTTCTTGGTTGATTACTTGAATCTGGTGCTAATAGGAAAACAGCATACACTCAACACACAAACAATTTATGGGCCTCATTCCAGCCTAGACTCCTGCACATATTGACGTAAAACCTGTATCCGCCTCATGAACCTGCACTTATGACCAGTCAGTTATGTCACCCTAACCTGCAGCCTAACCCTGCACCTCTATTATGATAATGTATTGGTTCTGTCACTGGTACCACTCTAAAATGATCAATTATCACCAGTCATTAAAAATGCTACTCAACCCCAGACATGTCCCAAGAATATATGTTTTCTTACATAACCGATTCATTTAACCAGGCTTCTCCTAAAATCAACAGATTAGATGAT
Source organism: Chascanopsetta lugubris (assembly GCA_016785325.1). NCBI lineage: Eukaryota > Metazoa > Chordata > Actinopteri > Pleuronectiformes > Bothidae > Chascanopsetta > Chascanopsetta lugubris. Next base: position 18,478 of record JAFBJT010108074.1, on the reverse strand, counting down.
CAAAAAGGGATTCAAAGGGCTGAGTGACGCAACTATAACCCAACAGGGAAGAACAGACAGAGCAGCATTTCGGCAGGTTTTCACACTGTGCCCAGGGTGAAAGGTTCAGTACCACCCCAGTTTTCCTCCACTGCCAATACCATATTTCAAAGATGTGCCCAGCAGGAATGAAGGGAGTAGAAGCTGGGAGTCATATGTTCCAGTTCTAAGTCACCATAAGAAGAAGAGGAAGAAAATGGGAGTCACTCATACACAAACAATTCAACCCACACATAAGATAAAACACGGGACACTGCTGTTAGAGTTCAGTTATTAAATCCTCAAACCCCTACACCGAACTGGATGCTGCTCCGTATCTACAGAGGGAGAAGAGGGCATTGTTAAATTTGATAATGGATGTCTTTACATCCAACTGCCTTAAAAGGCTAATAAAATAAATTAAATCAATTAAGGTTAAAGTCACTGCAATCTGCAGCCTGAAGTGACATAGAAAAGCAACTGGTCGATGAATTCTCAAGTTTCATGGTGCTGACATGTTGGCCCCTGGGGATCCTCTCTGGAGATCACTGGTCATAAATGAAATAAACTGCGAGACACAGTGGTTCCATGTAAGTGCAGGGGTAAGGTGAGCTCTGTGATCAATGGGTGACAAGGGACTCTGAGGACTCACAGCCGGCACCAGCACCATGCACCAGACTATTCTTCATTCAGACGGATGTTATGACATGTTGTGTCTATGTTGAGGCGCAAATTCAAAAGTGTAGGCAGGAAAAAACTGCTCCCTGTTATTTCAGAAGTTAATCACAGTGAGTGGGCACACGTCCTACGAGCAGGCAACACAACAACAGGTGGTTCCATTCACACAAAAAACAAAACACTCTTTCAATCAAGTAAAAGCCACTATTTGTTAAGCGCCCATTAAGCACCTATGATCCCATTCTGCCCCTTGTGACATTACCACCAAAAGTAGATGTAACTAAAGGCTTTAATCATCTAAATGGATGATGTTAAAAACCCTTCCCGACTCAGTTTACTAGGTCAAAAGTAGCCTAACTACTACGAATTGGAGTGTCCTGAAAGGACATTGTATGTGCAGGGACAATGTGTCCTGACTGAATGTCTGTTATACTCATGACTCGTGACTTATTGCTGTTGCTTCCACTTGTCCAACGCATTGCCCGGTCTCCTTGAAATCCAGTTATGTTCCCACCCATCCCTGAGAGACTTCGCAAACAAATCACCAAGATGGCAGCACTGAGAGGAGGCAGACACAGCAACATGCGAGTCAGAGGCCCTAAATTCAAACACTCAAGGATTTGTGGCTTTATTGAATTCTCTTATGGTACGCTGGTTCCCGTCAGAGCAGGAGGGAATTCCCAGATGGTTCCATAATATTTTCTACATTCATGCCCAACACTGCTGCAAAAACAGTGAGCCATAAACAAGGCCACTTCTATATTAGTCTTGGGAAACACTCATGACTTCCTCCTAATAAACAGTGTCACAAACTATATTGCTGCGATGCGTTTTATGCTTGTCCATGACCAAAGACTTTACAACCCTCAAACAGAAAACTGAAAATTATTTCCCATGATAAATATGACACACCTGAATGATTAAACGATAAATATGAACTGTAAAGATTGTGGATGAGCCAAATGGGAGGGCAGACAATATGAGCAGAGACTCAGGCTGGATGTTTTTGCATCTGCATGGTCTCAGCCTGAGTAGATTGTGACTGAGCTGCCAAACGCTTCCTCCTGCACGAACTCCAGGCTGCTGAGCAAACACAGAGCAGATGCCATGAGACAGAGCTGCTGGCAAAGTTCTCCCTTTCATCTGACTGTCCTCGCACCCACAACGTCTTCCACATACATCAATAGACTCCGAATGGAGTCGTACGGCATACGAGCACTGAAACACTGGAGTGAAGGGGGAGTCCAACATTCTGGAGGGGGCCAGCAGCAGCAGGCTAAACTCTGGAAAAATACAACCAGTACATTTCCAGCCCCTCCCACCAGGCGCACGCCCTCATCACATGTGCTCATGCACTGTCTGACTATAGCTTGAGGCCAAGTGGAGGAGATGGCGTGGAGAGGACAGCTCTGTTGACATTGACTTTATTGTCGTGACTCGCCTCCGTCTGCCTCCAGGAAAAGGGTATAGACAACTTTATTTAGCGATGACTTGAAAGATGTGAAGTGTGTCGACGAGTTAAAATTTCTCCAAAATAAATCCCCTGCTTAAATATGGGAATGAGGAATGATGCCGACACCGAGGTGATAGAGTCATTACAGAAGCTAAAATGTCTTTTTATTGAGTGAATTGTTGCAATCTGGTTCCCATAAAATGTCACACTCCCCCAACAGAGGCATATTAATGACACTCCACATGGTTCACATCATTTCAGCAGTGAGTCAGCAGAACACAAAACAGCTGTTTGTGTCAAGTCTGTCTGTTTTATATGTTTTCCTTACAATAACAAAGAGTGAACACACAGCATTGTTAACACAGAGGAGTCTATTTTGAACACTTCCTGACAAATACTAAGACTGAGATGCGGAACACTGAGGTGTGTAGAATAAAGTGACATTTAGAAGTGAGGGTAGCATCTGACCACCGCTCACCTCATGTGGAAGGCCCCGTTTGCCTTCAGGTATCATTAAAACTCACTTAACCGTGATAAGTCACTTGCTGGTGCAACGTGGTGGCCTCTGTAACGAGGTTGATGGAAACAAAAAGGAAAATGAAAACATCAATTTGTGCAGGTGAGTGTACACGTATAAAACATCAGTGTATTTACATATGTCATATCCCATTTCTGCGAATAGCTGTGGAGATAGCCTGACCTAAATCTCACAAGCTGGACCTTTAAATGTGATAGAACATGTCTGTGGCATTAGTCACAAGTTAGATCTGGATCAGGTGAGTCCTGAGCGGAACAGTCCATACGTGATGCTGCTACAGGCTTAGACTGGTGGGGGAACTCCCATCATGCACTGGGACAGAGCAGTTCCTATTTCTTCCTATATCTCCACCACCAATTTCAGTCTTTTCCTCAAATATTATTATTCTTTAGAATTGGTAGTATTAGTCCCAATAGTTCACACCACATGCTACAGATCCAACTTCTTTTCACGAGCCCCTGCACTCCACTGTTTTGCAGTTCCACTGCTGCTGCTGCTGCATCCGGGTGGTGATGGTGGATGAATGGGATGATGCAAAGATGGTGATGAGGATGAGGATGCTGGTGATGGATGGTGACAGGGGGAGGATGGATCATGTGACTTGTGTGATGTACTACAATTTCTAACTGTGGCTGATCCTGGATTATAAGGATGAATTGTGATGGATCCACAGATTAAGATGGACTCCACATTCATGTTGTGCTTATTATTGTTGCCCGTTTCCATGTGACATCTATTGCATGACTGTCCATCCTTGCAGTTTGTCTTTCCTCTTGCTGAGGGTCTACGGACAGAGGATGTTACTTACCCTGTGAGACACATTATGATTTGTGAATGGGGGCTAAATAAACAAAATAGAATTTGATTTGCTGTGATGATGAAATAATTCCAATTTGTGAGGTGACGTGCCAGATTATAGGATCGAGAGCTCCAAGTTATTTGTCAGCGATGAACTGAAAAAGCCCTGTAATGATTTCTCCATAGCTGTATCTGACCATTCAAACTCCATGTGACATCAGCATGACAGCAGGGATGCAGACGTCATCCCACCTGGGCCTGCTCAGTTGGTCCGCTTCCTGCACTCAAATCCCCTTATCAAACTGTGAAACAGATTTGGGCGACATCATGACAGCATGCAATCAGGAACTGAACCGAGCTCCATTATCTCATGATGTGCAGGTGTCAGAGGAAGTATTTGCCTCCATGCAGGGACCTTCCTGTGCCAAGATGGAAGTAGATTTGCATCACTGCGTCGCCCAGGTCTCCATGGAAGCCAAGAAGGTAATCTAATACTGGCTCCGGAGCATGGAGAGAGCCACTGCAGCAAGAGAGCAGCAAGCGTCACAGACCAAATACTGACACATTTACCTCCACATCACTTAAAAGCAACACTCATATTGAATGCTCATTTTGTAGGCAGCAGGATTTACATATTTCAACACACTCCCCGAAGGCTGTAAAAACATGATAAACAGCAGCATTTCCTTGTGCAAACGCCTGCACACACAATGAACCAACACGTTAACAATGTGAAGCACATTTTGGACGATACTTCTCTCAAATGCATGGAGGAAATTCAGTTGATAAATAATGCAGAGCCCTATGATGGATTAGTCTAATTTTATTGCAGCTGGTCTGAAAAGATTGTCGAGAAGCAGGAAGAGAAGCCAGAGGTTCTCAGTTAAGTCCAAAGTCGTTGGACCATTTCAATCTTTCATTAGAGGAACAGTGTGTAAAATACAGACGTCTTATGGTGAAGTTGGGTGTTGCAGCTAAATGCCCCTCACCTCATCTTTCCTTTTCAAGTATGTGAGAGAAGGTTTTATAGACATCAGTTATCGATAAAACTCAAATTGTGGTTAGTTGGTCCATTCTGGGCTACTATAAAAGCATGGTAGTGTAACATGGGAGCCTCCATAGACCTGCTCCTGATGGAAACATGGAAATCTCACACACTGCACCTTTTTAGATTTATGTCCAGATTAACTCATGGTCCATAACAACTCATACAATTTAGCCTTCCTTGCATTAGTTTTTATCTGATGTGTTTTTAATTCACTTTCAATTCACAATTTCAAAACAAAAAAAACAAAAAAACAAAGCCCTCAGGTGCTGAAACAATGAAATCGCACTCAAACAGCCAAATCATTCTGCATGACAGACAGAGGAGATATCGGTATTGGCTAATGTTGATGAAATTAATGTATTTTTCCACAAGGGACGAAAGTTGAATACAAATCAAACACGTTTTTTTGGTCTTGGACGAGAGAGAGCTTTTCTTTTTTAGAAAAATAATGCTGATTGCTGTTAATATTTCTCCACAGAATTGAGGCCTATTAGAATTCAAGGCTCAGTGTATCAGTATCAGTATCTCCACAATGAGCTTGTCCTCTCTTGCGTTGCACCACAATTTTTTTCACAGTAGTTCGGGATGGACAAACTTAGCACCTTCAGATAGCTCAAATGTACCATAGGTTCTCCTAAAGTTTTGGATGGAAAGGCGGGAACGCAGCATGCAACGTCACCACTAGAAGTCACTACACCCGTAATGCATACCTGGCAGATTGGCTTACCACCTTGCCGGTAAAACAAGATCTGAGCTGAACAATTGCAGGAATCTGTTGACCAATCACGGCAGACTGGTAAGACAAGAGCTCAAATCCAGTGTTTCAGATAGAGACTGAAAAGAGGAGCTGCGGCAAGTAAAGGGATCATTAGAGAATCTGTAACTGTTGCTAACTGAACACGACCCTGGCATCACTTCTTTAAATACTGACCACCCCCTCAGACCTCCTCAGATTTATGTATTAGATGTAAGCTGATGCTGCAGCCTGTTACTTATCCAGCAGGATCACTGCCTCTTCAGCTGACCAATAAATAGCCACTGACCAGACACGAAACAGCCGCACCTTGGTAATGAGGATGTTTGAGAGCTGTTGTGGCTTTAGGTGGTTTTCCTTGCTGCTCATTTTTATGCGACAATGTGCTGGCGAGCCCCTGCCATTAGAAGTTGATAGCACTAAAGCACTGATAGTCTCATTACTGTTGGCACTACTATGTTCTGTTGTGTTTACTATGAACAAAAAAATACATAAAAGTAATAGCCAGAAGCTGCTTTCACACAGCTTTATATGGTGAGGATGAATTGAGGGGTAGTGAGCCTTTGAAAGTCGGGGGAGGCTTTAGGACTTAGAGGTTTTAATGCTTGGGATTCGCTGGGGCTGCATTAGTTATTATGGTCGCTGTCTGCAGGGCCATATCTCTCCCTGTGTCCCTTTACGGTCAGCCAGAAGTCTGTCAGGATCACAGGGAACACTTTTAAAGATGTCAATCACAGTGCCTATAGTAATATGTCCTGCAGGGTTCGAGTCTCTGTCAACAGACAAGGACCATGTTAATGTAAGTGCAGTGTAGGTTTATCAACCCCACCTGGATTCATTCATTTTTTGGTTTAGTCGGAGAATGGGTGTAGAAGAGGCACGCAATTCCAAAAACACCCTTTATCAAATTGGACTCAACACTGTTTGATAGAGCCATGGGAATTTAAAAAATGAACTGTGAATCACAGAAGTGAATCGTTTAAACGTGGACCGTCCACGTCTGTCACTTTTTATGCTCTGTTGTAAATCTGTCCGTTTACTGCTCTGTCCTTTAACTGACTTGCCTAGATTTGTGACTGTGCCTCTGTCGGCTATGTATACAACGTCAAATTTTAAAAATAGCTTCAAGTGGCTCTAAGTAGAGTGACATTCTCTCGTTAGCATAATGCCGTACAAAAATGTCGGCAATAAAGCACAACAAAAGATCGACGCACTCCAGATGTTCCAAAAAGCTGGACACAGCAGTTTCTGTCAAATTAGTGGAAGCGAACATGCTGAAATTTAAATCAACACTATAAAAGTCAGTGCAATCATCTGACTTGTTGACGTGTATTTTATTGTTTTGAGAAATAAATACAGGTGCTGGAAATCCACTATTGCCATACAGTTGCACAACAAAGGCCTTATGTAATCACCAGTATACCAGTGAGCAAGTGTCCTAACTTAAACAGGAGCGACACCACCGTATGCATAGCAGAGGATCTCTTCAGGGGACCGAGAAGCTGCACTAAATATAGTCTGTCATGAACTCTGCCCCCTTCCCCCCTCTGCCTCATAAACGCACATGTGCACGCGAGCACACGCACACACACACACACACACACACACACACACACACACACTCGCACGTGCATGCATGGTGCCTCATTTCTGCTCTGCTCCATGCAGTCTGCCTCAACCTCAACCAAGTACTGAATATTATCATATAAAGTTATATAGAAAATACAAACATACCCAGAGCCTTAATACATGACCTCTGGTTACATTTCCATGATGCGAATGTCACTGTTTTTGTGTAAATAGACAGAATTAAAATGTAATTATATTTGAGCAACCTCAACCTCATCATGGCAGAATGAACTATAGAGCCCTGTTTTCTGGCGGAGAGCCCACGCGATGAGCAGCGAGGCAAGTGAATCTATGCAAAATGAGAAGATGAAAAGATTAAATAAAAACAAAGAGAGCAGGTAGCACACCTGCTAATGTAGCAGAATTCTGCGGGTCAGCATCAAAGCCGGCACCTTTGAATCTCCATCTTTGTTCTAAGCATGTCGCATTACTACTGAAGAGAGGGTGAAAGGGAACAGACGTGACGGTGCAGACAAAGACGGAGATGAAGCGATACATGTGGTAGAGGGCTGAGGCTCGGGGGCTTTCTATGACGACAAGAGACACAGCTTTCATGTCTGCGTCTCAAATCTTTCCTCCTTTCAGTCGAAGAAAGATCAAATGATAGAATGAGAATCAGGCGCGGGCCTTTCAGGGCGGATATTGCTCCAGATGTGGAAAAACAGGTCTTGGTGTCATCGCTTTATTTTCCATGCTTTGAAATTAATGAGTTATAAACAGACATCTGGAGAAGACTCTGCTCAATCTCTCTTTTTAATTAGATTTTGCTCCACAATATAATTGTAAAATCAAAGCCAAAGCCTTCACTCAGGATCATAACTACAGGCATAATAGAAATAAGTATGTGACTCTGAATATGACAATTGTATACAACATTGATGTGGACTGATTTTCCCCGGTGTCCCAGTTCAGGGCAGTCGGGTTGTATGATAAGACAAAAAGCTCATACTAGGTTAACATACTTCTTCCTCTGGCTACAGTGATGAATCTCCTTCTATCTTTGATATTATTTTGTGTCACGTGCAAAGGTCCATTGCAACGGTCTGATATTGAAGTATTATTTGAAAATTAAAGGGTGTCATCCGTGCAATAAAATGAATGAGCTCCAATGTTAAACGTTACTGGGAGCACCACAAAGGCCCCCCCTCCAGCCCCCCCCCCCCCCCCCCCCCCCAACCCCCTTTTGGATGCACTTTTGTGTTGCCTTTATATTGCTGATATTTTTCATTCTTACTACAGAATCAATATCACGCCAATTAACGAGTAGCTGTCAGGCAAACATGCGCTGAAAATTACATAAGAGGGGTCAAAACGTCATCACCATTGATCTGTGAATGCTCACTACACTTGTACCCCCGGCTAATGTGTGGCTGCTGTCTCTCGAGGTGAGAGACTAAAACTCATTAGTTTTTCATTTTGCGCGACCGAGAACAGCAGAGCGTCCTGGGTGGAATTCATCTGTCTATCGTCTGACGATAAATGTCCACTCCACTGACACCAAGGTCCTCGTCAAGGAGCATTTAAAAGATCACACATTCACTGCACGGCACAAATCATGCGTGGTACGAGGAGTACGGAGCATTGAAATGAGAAGGGCCGATGGAAAAATCAAGAACATCGCTGTCTGTGCTTGATTCATTCTCCTTATGCATCTTTCCAGCCTACTATTCTATTCCCAGAGAATTCATAAACACCATTTAACAATTCTAAAAGCTATTCAACCAAGAAGACCACTCCGTGACACAAGGCTGTACAGATCAAAGTAACGATTTCCTGCTTTGTATCTCTGAAGACATGGATGACAGAGCATTAGCTGAGTGTGAGGGACTAAAAAGCTCGTTATTAATACGATCTGACACAGGATCAAACAGCAGGAAAGTGTGTCCAACTAATGGATGTGTTGTGTTTGAGCCTCTATAGTAGCAGAGCATAATGGCCTCATGATACCAACAACTTCCTGTGCTCCTTCCTCTGTTGTACTCCACTGCGGACACGTCGAGTATATGGACACCAGAGCCATATTGTTGTTTGAATTAGATTCTGCTTGGAGTCCACTCGAAGGACCGCTCACTAAAAGATTGGTATTTATACATTCTGAGCATGAGCAAGACATCATTGGTGACTTCCACAAAAGAAGAAGAAGAAGAAGAAGAACTTCTGTGTATGATGAATTGTAAAGGTCGAGTTAGTGAACCACCGGTGTGACCCTTGTATGGTGGTGGTGCTCACGTCCAGCTTCAGCCCAGTTTTGTAGAGTTGATGGATAGCGGGCAAAGGCTGATTTATGGTGCACAGTGATACTAGTGGGTCGTCTCTGCATAGCTGCGTAGCCTCTGGCCTTTGTGGATGTAACTCCGGCAACATCCACTGAGTTTCTGACGCTATTGTTAGGTTAGAATTGTATGTAGGATTTAGGATTGAAACAACGCTTCTTCTCACTATGAAGACAAGGTGCCATAGAGAAGGCAAACACAGATGTGAACACCAGTGATGATGGCACAGCGCCATCTAGAATCTATACGTCATGTCTGCGCTCCTGCAGCCAGACACCTGACATTTCACTGTTGTTGTGAACATGTCTGACCAGGACAGTGTCCTGCTGTGCTCTTATTCTGTGAAAGGCAAACTTCAAAGTTCATGTTCTGCAGCTACAGCTCCACGCTTCTTTCACTGACTGCACATTTGAACAAGCACAAAACAGACTCCTGAAGACCTAACGGGAGCCGCTGGATGGCCAAGAGAGAAACAAACATGGCTAACTGTTTATATAGCTGAAGGAATTGAGGTGAACCAGCATGCAGCAGGATTACACAGCCAGATTGAAGACCCCGCGACATCAGATCTTCGAGAAACGAAATCCAAATAGGAAGCCTTCACCTGCTGATCGTAAAGTTTCCAAAGTCTGTCATGCTGTCCAGGAAGTCACATAAAGGTTGATTTGAGATACGCTGCTGCTCAAACCCATGGCAGGAGGCCAGGGCCCTGAAATACAAGCCCACAAGAGAAGTGTCCAGGAGACATCATGCACAGCGATCACGCTGCAGATAGCATCTGGAAAGGTGGTTGGTGATAAGGCCTGTTTGTTTCCACAACAGTGACATTTCACTGCGAGTGTCAGGTTGACTGTGTTGTTTCTTTTTCCACCTGCACCGACACAAGTTTAAGTTCAGCACAGACAAAAACGAGTGATTTGTGTGTTTCTAACATTTTAATCCCCTGTACGGTTTTAGTAGATAATGTACAGGTCACCCGATTATTAGCAGTTGATTCAGCCATCAACTGACACTGAACCAATGTGTATGTACAGTAAAAATGAGTACCTCCCTATTAAAAAGTAAAACTTGGAACATTACGTAACTCCAAAAAAGATATATTTGAATGTCTTCATCAATTTCTTATTCAAACTACATCATCTTTCCATATATACAAACTTGTATTAATGTATTACAAATTACTACTATAAACATGCTCTACCACTGAGCTACACCCGTCACCATTTTTTTTTAAAAGGACCTTTGATTATATTCAAAAGTGATCACTAAAAAACCAATCATACAAACAAGCAACAAGAAGCTTAATGTGGGCTCTAATGATCGACCAAGCCACCGATCAATCGACCCCGGCAGTGTCATTAGCAAGGTAACAACCAGAGACCATCACAAACGACCTTAAATCTACGATGGATTATGACACAAAGCAGCAAAGGGCCACATCAAAGAGACTGGGAACAATTACGCTGTGTGTCATTTTCACCTTCATATTGACTTTTTTGACGCGGCGGTTGATTGGTTTGTTGTGTGAGATTAGATATTTGCTGTAAAACTTGCACATAACAATAAACTGATTGGACAAAGAGACAAAGTGGGACACAGTGGGAATCAGATAGAACTAAACCTCCAGCTCACAACACAGGCGACTAAAGGTGTGACGTAACACCACCTGAGCCCAGCCTATTCTAGGAAAAGGGACATTAACAGGGCTGAAAATTAAATGTCAGTCTTGTTACAGAAATGCCACTCTCTCTCTCTCTCTTCCGCTCTCCATCAATCTATCTTTCTCTCTTTCTCTCTCCAGTTCATCCCTTTGTCGTTTTTTAAGTATCGACTGCCGGCCTCTCTCTTTCTCCTCTGGAGGACCTGACCCTCATTTTTATAGAAGCTCAGGTTTAATAATTGATGTCTAAACAGATACTGTATTATAAAGCGGGGACCTTTCCCTCTTTGAATAGCTGCAGCCGTGTAACCAATCGTCTTCCTCCAGATATGGCCGTCATTATTTATTGAACAGGTTCAGGCGTGGATTTATGGCAGCAGGGGAATAAATGTGTTTCAATGTGGTTGGTGGCCTCTGCAAAAGGAAAACATGTCTCCAGACTTCAGCTTGTGTTTTCTACTTCAGCGCCCTCTCTGGCGTCCTTGTAGTCGCCAACTCTATCGTCTCCTGTATCAAAGGCCATGGTGGCGACCATAAAGCGGGGATGAAAACGAAGACTGGCTAGGGGAGCTGAGGGCGGGGCTGTCGACAGACACACTGGTGAAAATGTCAGCTTATGCAAAAACACGAGGAGGCGTCAACACCTTGGACTGACTGACTGACTGCTGAGCCTGGTTTCCCCTGAAGAGGCTGCAGCTCACCTCCCAGAGACAAGTGGGAGCTCCCATGTAGACAGACAGACAGCAGACGAGCACACGTGTTTATATATAGTGTGTTCAAACACTGAGCAGACAAAGGTCCTGACAGTCTCTGGGAATCATCTGAATGTGTTAGCATGATGTACAATCATTCATTGAGGACCTGCCTGTTTCACCCGCTCCGACACTCTCAGGAGGTTTGAGATCAAATGGGTTCCATGGGAAAGTGTTTACCTTTACATCTCCTACACAAAGAGAAATAGAGAGAGAGAGAGAGAGAGACACTCGACTGTGCCGAACAACAACTCCCTAAGTGGAAATCAATCTTTCCAATCAAGACTTTCACTGGATGTTAGTTTGCACTGTTGGGACTTCTCTCTTTTATCCCACTTCTTCTTCTTCTTGCGTATGTCCTTTAGACCTTCAGCTCTGTTGCAGCAAGTCAGTCCAGTGTTTCGTTGTCCAGGTTAATTAGAGCTAGATCGCCATTCGGTGGCCGATGTTTGGGGCAGCTGGTCATGATGTGTTCCGCAGTCTGTCGGGGGTCTCCACATTCACACTGGTAACTGTCCGCCAGGCCCCACCTCTGCATTGCTTCACCAAAGCATCCCACACCTGTCCTCAGGCGATTTAGGGTTATCCACTGCTCTCTGGGCAGGCGCTCATGTCCCCCGAGAGGCCCTCTTCCACTGCCTGCCAGGATGGCTTGCTGAGTAGGATGGCCAGGTCGTCTGCGTAACCATACCTCCTTGCTGTTGTTGTAGGTAGGTCATGGATGTTGATGTTGAACAGCATGGGTGCCAGCACTGAGCCCTGCGGGACGCCGTTCTTGAGCTTTCTCACCCTGCTGCTCTGGCCGTTGCTGGTGTGTAGCCGAAAGCTGCGGTTGCTCAGCATCTCCATAATAAAGCTGACCATGTGCTTATCTGGGATGGTTTCCTGAAGCTTCATGTGTAGCCCGCGTAGCCAGACAGTGTCGTAGGCAGATGTGAGGTCCAGAAAGAGGGCACCAGCCTTCTCTCCTGACTGGAAGCTGTCTTCTATGTCCTGGCACAAGAGGGTTGCCTGGTCTGTTGTTGACCTCCTACTTCAAAAGCCAGCTTGTTCTTTAGGTAGCTGGGGGTCAATCACTGGGGTGGCACGAGGCAGGATGAGGCGTTCCAGGAGCTTAAATGGGATGCTCAGCACTGAAGGATGCATCAGTGACTTAAAATGTCCACGTTTTGTACCATCCTCGGCAGAATGCAGTAAAGAGGAAAATACAAGGGGGTGATGCAATGCAGGCTGAATGTCTACTATACTGTATGTTTGTGTTTGTCATAAAAGATAGGATATATACTTTTAATATACATTGATGGACCTCAAGGGTCCACTCAAAGCATTCGGTGAGAAACACAGACTATCAGGTTTACCAAACTCCACAGGGAACCTTTAATTCAACAATTTCTCTTTGGCGTGCGCACACAAGAAAACCCAGCTGACTTTAACGTTTCAGTGAGGCAGCGGACAGTAAATGGTAGATAAAGTCTGTGGAACTGAAGTGAACCTGGGGTTTGATCTGCTGTTACCTGGGCACTCACATCCAGAGTAGGACTTTGGCAAGCCCCGAAGTTTCCACATCAGACATGGAATTCTGAGAGTGGACTCATGCTGAAACTCAAAATGGCAGGTTGATTGAAAATCCACCTTCAGCGCGAGGTTAGCGACGGCGGAGCTGGATGTGAACCATCACATCTTGCCTTATTTGTACTGCATCTCCCCCTCCACTTCTACCTCCTGTTCCACCTTTTCTCAAACACCTGTCATCCTCTCTGTCTTCAGCTCAGGACCAACAACACACATACTGATCCTTCTCCATCAGGCGCAGAGGCACTTACACCGCATTCAACGAGCACCAAACATCTCAAAGAGGATGCTTAACAATGTGTATATAGAACTCATTGTGTCAGACAACTGATACAAACACCACTCCAGTTAAGCAGATATAAAATAATGATATAGGATTTTCCCTCTGGTCACATGATCAAGATCCACTCAGCCTTCTTTTACTTTTGCTTTAAAAGTACAGCAGTAGAGCTTGTGTCATGGGAACAAACACAAATGTAACCACAACACTTGTAATCAACCATCACATGAGAGACACACACTCACTCACTGTCAGACACACACACACACACATACACATGCACACAGCTCATGTTATTGGTTTGTTTTTACCTTGGCACTGGAATCCTTGTTTTCCAAATCCCCTGCGAAAAGACAAAAGGGAGAATTCAATATTGTGTAATGAGAATGCACAGAGTAAATCCATTCATTAACATGTTTGTTGATTCCAAGTTGTTGCAGTGTGCATACGCCTCAAATGAACAAGACTGGCAATTCATTGAGGCAATTATATTAGTTTCCACAATGGAACCAGTACAATAAACAATACGTAACTCATTTCAATTCAAGCAAATGCCAAGCATTGTTCATTTTTTATGTTTTCCTTGTCTTGGTTCAGAGCACAGAGTGAAATTTCAGACTCTATTGTGCTTCCAACTTCATGTTCACAGTTTTATGGAAGGCCTTTCCTTCTGCAGCGGGACAACAATGCCCCTGTGCAAACAGCCTCATCCATGAGGAAATGATTTTATGCGCTTTGGCATGAGGGAACTTTCTGTGCAGCCATGAGCCCAAATCATGGACGACATTCATTTCAACAGTCTAACAGTGCATTTACAGGGGCTGTGGGTGGAATTTATCCATCTGAGAGTGAAGAACTACAGAATAAAAACACTATGCAAACTCATGAAAACCCCCATTTAACCCAAATGAGGACGTTATCTTCAAAAAGAAACGAAGCAGCAGCAGCAGTGACGAGCTAGTGCTTGGCTCAGGGGCGGCGTTTGGTGGGGCAGAGGTCAGGCTGTAAAAATGTTGTGGTCGTAGCCACCTGTAATAAAAGCCAATGAGATCACCATCCCACTTGTACCTATGCAGGACTGAAAGGAGGGATTTATACGTCTGACAGAAAAAGAGGTCACTGAGTCGCCGTTACAAGAAAAACAAAACATCTACATCACATGAGGCTTCAGAGGAGACAAAGTCTGACGGGTCACATTTAAAAGTGTTTTCTAACTCTTAACTGACCAGGGATCAGTGTGTTAGAGACTGAGAGGAGAGGACCCTGTAATTCTACATGATACACTGGAAACAAACTCAAGCTGAGTCACACTTTCCATAACATTCTGTTTCTCTCTGTGGAAAGAACTGCAGCATAAAGTCACACCGCTCTGCCAAAGAGTCACGTGACCGTCATTTCATGTGCATAATGTTGAAGGATTTCACTGCAGAAGAGGTTGAAGAGTTTTTCCACTCCACCAAGTTTCATCATCCATAGCATCTCAAGTTCCAGTATTAAAAATAAACAGTAGATTGAAAAGGAGGATTTAAAAGTTTCAGTCTGAGGAAGTGACCTATTAGTCATCCAAAGACCTTAACCAGGTCCAGTCTCGGCAGGTACAGCCTCAGTGTGACAACACAACAAAAAATATACATCCACTAATATCTTACATACATGCATCAGCCAAGGTGACAGTCTGGACAGACATGTCTGCTACCACTGGAATGTGTCTGACCGCAAACTGTCTGGATATGTTACATAATACTCATCTATTACTAAATCCAGTGATAAACCGTAGCTGAGGTTTTAAATGTTGTTTTTTTTATGTTTACGTTAGTACATATTCTTATCTGAGAGAATTATCAGGCTGCAGACATTGAAGAAATGATCCCTTTAAAGCACAGTAGGTAGGACATAGTGACATCTACCCTCACCTCACCATAGATGGAAGCCATGGACATCACCGGTTACAACCGATGTACCGCTTTATTAGAGTCTGCCTATTAAAGTGGTCACTGAGTGTATATGCCAGTATATGTTAAAGGAACAGAGGCTGGAATCAATACTTCCACTGCCAACAACCAAAGAAACTATTTAAACTACGTCCCCATGCTGTCCTATGTGTTTATCAGCTACTTCAGAATATCTTTTTTTCCCCACTACAGTGCATTATATAGTATCTCTTTTTGTTATTCCTTTATATTTTTATATCGTCTTCCCACTGTGAATCATTTAGATATATACAAAGCCCATGCAATCCAGAGCTGGCAACCTTACAACCATTCCACTGAGTGCAGTGATCACAGTGAAGACTTCAGGGTGAGGATGAATGGGTATTTCTTCTGGAGTAAAGTAGGTCACAGTGTGTATATACTGTGATTTCATTACAACAACACAGGGTGACATCAACACACTACATATTAATCATCCTTCATTTTTACTACCATGCTTCCTGTATTTACTACATTTTTTTAATAGAACAGATTCTCCTCTCTGGGGATTCCCAGGATCTATACACAGTCTATGGTAGTGTAATATCTACATAATGAGCCACTCACACCCCTACAACCACTCCACTGTGTTGAGTGATCACACACACACACACACACACACACACACACACACACACACACACACACACAAGCATGAATGGCTATTAGTTCATCTGTTGTGGAGAGGAGGGTGTATATTACTACAGTGTGTGATGTAGAAGCAGATGATGTAATTCAAAGGTTCCAAGTTCAATCACAAAAATAGTGCTATTCTATATTTTACATCATTCTAATATATATATATATAAAAAAAAAATTTAAATGTCTAATGTTTATCAATCTAGCAACACAATCCACAGCTCACACCCCGACACTCACTCCACTGTGAACCAGGATGTCAGTAATAACACAACCAGCAGGAGCAGCAGGACTCCTCCCATGACACACACACACGCACACACACACACACACACACACACACACACACACACACACACACACACAGAAACTACAGTGAGTGTGTGTGTAGTGAGTAAATAGAGTGTGTTGCGAAGAGGGAAAGTTACAGGTTGAACTTGTGTTACATGTCGGTGGAGTTTCCTCCGGTGCGCAACAGGCGGCGGTCTGTTCGACACACACGCAGAAAGCGGGAGTGGAGGTGGTGCCGGAGGCGGAAGACTCACCAGATGAAGTCGGTGCAGTGGCTACAGAAAGTCGGCTGCTTGAAGAACCGCGCGGTGAATTTGTGGTTCTTCACCTCGTGGACGTTCTTCTGCCTCAGCGCTCCTTTACGGGCGAACCGGTTCGCGACGTCCTCGGTGGACGACTCGTTCAAACTTACATCGGCCATGTCCCCCCGCAGCTGTTCCCAATCAAAGCTTCACCTCTGCCCGGCTCGTGTCGCTCACTATCCCAGCTCTGGTGCTCTTCGTCGGGCCGGACAGACTCGGTGTATGTGTGTGTGTGTGTGTTGTGTGTGTGTGGAGCCAGCAAGAGAGCGGACTTCACCGGAGACACCGGACTCACTGGGTGTGTATGTGTGTGTGTGTGTGTGTGTGTGTTTGTGTGTATGTGTGTGTGTGTGTCAGTGAGTGTGCGTGAGGGCTTTCCCTGCCTGTCGACACCACTGGGTTGCTCCACTGACAGCTCAGTGCCACTACTACTACACATGGGCAGGGAGAAACTCACTTCCGGTTTTAGCTACAAAATAAAAGCCTCTTCTTTTCATACTCCTCCAGGATGGAAGGTCCACTGTGTACACTTTTTGAGAAAGTCCTCCATCGACAGAACTAGAATGAAAATCTTATTTTGTAGTGTAGTCACTAATCACCTGAATTCATAGATATGTGTTTGAGTGACCTTAGAATGAGCCCTTTATTTACAACAGGAGCAGCTCCTCTTCTCTATGGAGGACGCCATGTTGCACCAACATGTAGTGACTGGGTGATGAATAAACCTCTATGTGGCATTTTTCAAAACAAAGTTACAAGGTGCTTCATAAGTATTAAAGAAAAGTGAAAATAAAGATGAACAATGTGAATCCGTAGAATACAACTGTGCCGGTAAAATAGTAAATTTAATTTGAAAACAGTACAACCGAGTAAAACGTGTGGATGTACGTAGATAGTAAATGGGATCATGTCTTAAAATCACCAGTGAGTTTCAATACTTTTATTTTGAAATAACACTTCCGACTACTAGTCTGTGTATGTCTATGTGACTTGACTTTTCCCCTCCATGTCACTCAGGCTGATGTCACGCCACAGGAGCCACAATGGGAGGGAGCGCAGCCTGGTCCCGGTCCCACTGCAGGAATTTGGAATGGGTGCGTCACCGTGTGGAAGAAAGGCGCATTACACAGAAGGGTAGATAGATATCTAAGTTGAATTATGTCGACTTCAACTATTTCAAGTGTCGATGATGATAATAACAATAATAATAGTAATTGTAATAATAGTAATAAATAATAGTGTTAAATCACACTGATCAACCAGTTTATAAAGATGTTCCATTCTGCTGAGTTGGAATAGTGTGTATCATCTCTGTTTACATCCAATTAGGGTCAGGGTCTTAGGGAATGATGATGTCCCTCCATCATTATTCATGAGTTTACATGAAGCCCTTCATCTGCTGCTCGCTCTTATGCTAAATCACAGTTATTGATCAGCATCAGTAAATATGCAGTAGCTTGGACCTTTGCACTGGATCAATAGGAACTCACACTGGCATCTGATTGGGCGACACTATCACTGAGTCCTTTACCCGTGCACCAGCCCTTCATGTTGGCCCTGGATGCCCACCCTCCCCCCGGCCCCTACCTCCCCCTTCCCATCCTGTGGCCAGTTGTAGCGGGGAACTGAGAGTACTCCACTTTTCAGAAGATGGCTCCGGCTCTGGCTTTGCTGCTCCTTGGCCAAATACTTTTATGCACGACTGTAACGTCCAAGAAAGGTAGAGGGCAAACAAAAGTTGCTTTTGAATTGATGCTTGCAAAGTAATCATGGTGTGATGCTGCAGGGATTCCTGTTTGACCTATGCATTTAGTCTACTGTGT
>JAFBJT010108073.1:0-10485 GCA_016785325.1 Chascanopsetta lugubris | reverse complement strand
CCAACAAATATGGTGAGACAAGGCTCAATGTGTGAATTCTTCTAGACGTGAGAGAAGTTAGCGCAGGATGTTGTTTGTTGTTTCGCATGTAGCCCACCGAGGTCGAGGCCAGTTGTCGGAACAGACAGATGAAAAAGTTTCAGAATGACACTGGACAGGAGCGCGTGAAGCCTCCCGTTTGTTCGTCCCGCCCCCGTGACCTGATCTCGGTGTTTGCTGTGTGTTTCAGGAGCTGCTGCAGGATTTGGAGCTCAGCAAACAGGTGACTCGTCATAGTCTGGCTCACCCCGAAGAAACACGTGTTTTCATCGCGTTTCCTACTCGTTTGATCCGATTCGCTTTGGCATCGTCTTGTTATTCAGAGAGAATGACGCGTTGGCATTTCTTTTTTTTTTTTTCTTTTTTTTCTCCCCATGACATCATCTGCATGAGCTGCATCTATGTTGACTTTACATCGTCTTCAGGGCGGTGTTATCCGTTTATCTATTATTGCACTGACTCATAGTTTGGAGGAACTTTGAACTTTTCGAGAACCTTGAAAAGGATGTGTCTCTCTCTCTCTCTCTCTCTCTCTCTCTCTCGCTCTCCTTCTCTCTCTCTCTCTCTCTCTCTCTCTCTCTCTCTCACACACACACATAGACAGTCCAACAGACACCATTCCTAATTATGACAAGACATTACCTACATAACAAAGATTATCATTGTGTGTTTGTACTGGCCTTAGCAGTGTTTTAACGTTTCCGTGTGATTGATCAGGTTATGGTGCACAGCTGGGAGCGAATCAGGAGGCTTTGGGTGAGCAAGCACCCCGTTCCCCCCTGGACATACACACTCTCTCTCTCTCTCTCTCACACACACACACACACACACACACGCGTATTCTTCGCCCGAGTGAAACAAATGGAGCAAAGCTATTTTCGGATAAGGAACTGACGATCGTTCTCGTTACATACGCTGCACATTTAATATGAATTGCTTGTACATGGAAAGTACAGCTGCATGCATTATGGATGATCTTGCACTCCCTTGAACTGCAGAGGCAGCACGCGGGGAGTTGGCTGAGTTGTCTAATGAAAGTGGCACATGGGTAACAAAGACTTGATCCTTTCACAGGCGAGCGGGCTGGCAAGTATGGTGGAGTTGACGGTGCCCTTGGAAATGGATACAAAGGTGAGGAGGGAGGGAGGTTCATATTTCATACGTGGACATCCAGTTAAACAGGGAGCAGATTATACACAGTGGGCAAAGTAGGTCCCTTTTTGTTGTTGTCTGTAATTACCTTTCAAAGAGACGTTTCCCACTGATTTGTTAAAGGTCCGCTTTGTGAGATTTGGGGGGGAAATGATTTCCATTTCTATTGGCAATGGATTATGTACTGATTGTCCAAATGTGTTTATGAGCACAAATGTGTGAGATTTCAGTCCATTTTTGTAACTTTTCCATGCAGATTATGATGTCCCGACATTTTTATGAACGTATGATCACCTGAATACGTGTCTCTGTTTTTACATCACCGTAAAATGAGTCCTTTGATGTCTGTTTACATCAGATGAGGGTCCTCCATGTTTTGTTTTTTTTAACAGTGGCCCAGAGTGCACACACTAAACATCTTTAGAGCTTTAATGACAACCGAGGTTTACCACAGGATATGACAGGAGGGGAAGGGTGAGATGATTGATACGACATGCAACTCAACCAAGAGATGTCACCGTATCTTACACACTGACTGTATTCTAATCATAATAATTAGATAATCATCATCTTATTTTTACATCAGGAGCAAGTCTGTACTCAGGAGAGCGTCATGTTGCTCCGCCGTGTTTTTACAAAGGGCCAAAATAGGCAAAAGTGAACATTTATAAAATATTATAGCGATGAATGTCGGGTTCCACTGATTCTCCTCCAGTTGTAGGTGGGAGGGTGGGGGTGGGGGGGGGGGGGGGGGGTGCGGGTTGGTTCGGGGGGGGGGGGGGGGGGGGGGGGGGGGGGGGGGGGGGGGGGGTGTTGAGTTGCAACTTCACCACTACATGTCACTAAAGCCTACAGCATGTAGCTTCAAAAGGGACATTTCTGACAATGTTGCATCCATCCGTCCAACTCCTTTCCTAATTATGTGTCTGTCCCCTTTGTCTTGCCCCTTTTCCACCAGGCTAATCCACAATGACCTGGACGTCTTCGCGTGGACCTTTTCCCTGATGTGTTCGCAGTAATCTGCTCTCAGAGCTTTTTTCGTGTGTCTGTGTCGGTCCATTTTGTCCCGTCCTCTCTCTCCACCTGCATCGTTCCTCGTCTTCTCCTCGTATCGTCTCTTGAAGCGGACACTTTGTTACCCGTGTCTGTCTGTTGTCATGGCGCAGAACCTGTAGTGCCCCCACCTGTCTCGTTCCGTCGACGCCGAAACAGAAACGGTGGTGAATATAAACGCTAACAAGTGCAAACGATGTATGCGAATGTTCTTGAGCTGAATGTTGAAACGATCCAGTAAATGATATGTCCTGTGATGCTGAATTCAAGTGTCTGAGTGGAAACGTCTCACACAGTTCGCGCCTCAGTGCACGAGAGAGGCTTCATTCGCACACAGGAAGTTTCACCACTTCCTCTCCGATGTTGGGCAGCGCTGCCTGAGACAAACCCAGCACCAACACTCAAATCAAAACTCCACGTAAGGAGATGAAACAAAGCAATACCATCAGCAGTGCAGATACGATCGTTTATTGTGGTTAGATAAAGATGACTTCTACAATACGAACATAAACACTGAATTGATTGAATGCAAAAACAGGTGTGCCGATGCGATACAAAGAACACAGTCTGCCCAATCGTTCCTTATTTTCTAAATCCTTATGATGACAAACTCTTCTGACTGTTCTGTCCTGCAATATTTCACACCAGTGTCTATGATATAAAAAAAAAAAAGGGCGCAACGAGATACAAATCCACACAAACACAGTATACACTGCTATAGAAGCTGCGCAACTGCCTCGTCTGCCTCCGTGTTTGCTGTATAATACACGGAAAACATTGAGTGTCATTAGCGGCGCGCACTGAAGCCCGATCCTTGAAGGTGCAGTGTGCAGGATTGAGCGAGATCCACTGGTGAGGGTGCACGTTTCATCTGAGTCTGAAGGAGAACCAATGGAAGCCTTTATTGTTCAAACCCATCGGAATGAATGAATGAAATCAACAGTTCAATTCACAGGAATAAATCCAGATGATCTCATGTGATAGATTTGGTGATATCTATTAGTGACGTCGCCTGTTGTATCCGTCCCCTCACCCTTCCCTCTCGGGGTTGCAGGAGAACCTATGGCAGCCAGAATGTTAAGTGCATCCACTGTGGGAGGACCCACCCCGGATGTAAACATACATTCATTGGTTCATTTGAGGGTAATGTAAAAAGCAAGTCATACGTTGAGGCGATGACGTTGGTAAAAAATGTCAGGTTCTAATTGTTCTGTAATCCTAATTCTAAAAAATTGACATAAATCTCGCACACTACACCTTTGATATTGTGTCGACTGCACCTTTGAAGCAAATCACAATTCAAACGCAGTATTCCCTCAGCGATGCCATTATTTACAGGCTCCTCTGGAAACGCATCATCTCACCAGATCAAGTAAAAAAAAAAAAACGAAAAATGAATCATTCAACATAGATGAATAAAATGACGGAAACAGATCAAAAACCACTTGACCTGATGGATGAGACATCCAACATGCGGCGCGACAGAAATGAACGTCGAGAAAGAGGAGAATCGAGAAAATGTTAAAGTCTGTGTTCCAGACGTCGTGCTGGAGGGAGTCCTGGGGGCAGAGGGAGGGAGCGGCTGGGGGCTCTCACAGCCTCAGGGTGGTGAGGCGGGCCTGTGGTGGTAGTGGGGGGAGGGGGGGTACCAATCGGTTACCAGTGCATTTAGAGATTCAGCAACTTGTAGGGGGGGGGGGGGGGGGGGGGGGGGGGGGGGGGGGGGGCTCGGTCCAGTTGCGCTCGCTACACGTCGCCCCAAGATTCCACCCCACCGAACTTGTGAATCCCGGCGGCGAGGCTCCGGTTGCCCCGTGGAGCCGCCGCCGCCGCCTCCTCCTCCACGAACACGCCCTTCTCCAACAGGACGGCCCTGGGCAGCGGCTGGGCGTGACGGGACGTGTAGAGCCCCCTCAGGCTCTGACTCATGGGCGAGGCTTTGTACTCGGTGCATGTTTTGCCGCCCAGGCTGGGGGCGCACGTCACCTCCCATTTGTAGAACAGCTTGCCGTGCTGCAGGTTGCACAGGTCCTGCCCGGCTCCGGCCGTCAGAGCTCGCTCGCACGCCCCCAACAGGTCGTCGTCCCACTTGTTGTCCTCGTCCCACACCTCGAACCTCACCAGAGGGCCGGCCGACACGTCCTGGGCGTCCAGCCGCACCACCATGGCCCACTGCGGGTCGTTGTCGTTGTAAATGATGCGCGACTGCTGCAGCAGCTGTTTGTTGAGGTACACCTTCACGTAGCCGTCCGTGGCCGTCGTGTGGTCCCCCCAGAGACCCGAGGCCCGCTGGACGGTGATGGTGACCCGTGCCACGCCCTTGCGGGTCGGGCAGCAGTTCTGGTTCACCGCCGGTTGGTTGTGGCACTGGCAGACGCAAGGATCTCTGGTGTCGGTCTTGATCCCGGCCTGACAGCGCTCGCTGCAGTTCCTCCACAGGCCTCTCTCCAGAATGTAGTGGCTGACGGCGGAGCGCAGGTTCTTCCGGACGGGGGCGTTCGCCGGCAGCAACTCGTGAAGCGAGTTCAGGGAGAAGGAGACGACGTCTGGATTCTGCGTCAGCGTCTTCAGCCAGTCCTTGTAGGCCGACGGATTGTTGTTGGCGGAGTAGAGCAGATCGGGCTCTGTGGAGTGGCCTCCCTTTATTTGTGTGAACCTGCGGAGGGAAGAGTTGTTTCATATGGAAACGTATCGCGTTCATATGTGATTACAAGATACGGATCTCGGGATTTTACCGATCTCATATCTCGGTGGTTTGGCTGCTCCTCAGTGAAAAAAGCAACTCCCAAGGACGTCAGACTGGACTTTCCTCCTAAATAGTCTCAGCGACAGATGCCTGCATTTGCATCCTAACGTCAATGCTGTTGACATTTTTGATATACACAATATTTCCAAGTGCCATATAAAGTCACAGTTTATCTCCGTTGAACCCTCTGTTTACTCGAACTGCTTTCCGGTCAAAATTGGATGTCGTACATGTCGTAATCACCACCGTAAAAACAGCAACTGTCAAAATAGAACGTTTTCACTGAACGTACAAAGTAATTGCATTATCATGGGCATTCAATCGTATCTATTTCACGGTATTTCTTTATTCACAATGCGCAAAGCGCCTCTGCCGTTTCACGAGTCGATCTGAAAACATGCCTGGGAGGACGGAACATAAATATATGGGAGAAGTTCCTCACCTGTCTCTGAAGAGGCTGGAGAAGGATGATTTACTCTCCATCCTCTCCGTGTCCTTGTGACAGTGTTTACTTTGAGCTTTCATGGAAACATGGATGTTTGCCGAAGCCTCCACCTCCAGGCACATCTGCACCTCCTCTGTGCTGAGGCCCTGCAGGTTGGCCTGGCACTGCACGATGCTGGTCACAGACTCCACGCTTCCCCCCAACTTCACCTGCAATGAGAGGATAAAAAGCATTGTGTAAACATGTTCTTCTGTTCTTTTAGGATAGTCTTTTTTTTGTTTTGTTTGTTTTTTGTTGTGCTTTCCCTCACTTTTGTGATGTAATGTGTGCCAAAGTTGTCAATCAGGCTGTAAAACCGTTGCTTGGATTCGGGGCTGTAGGTTTTAGGGAGCTGCTTCACTGCTTTCCTGAACTCTTTGTGCAGCTTGGGGGTGTTGGACACTCGGTAACTGTGGAGAAACACGGTCCAGAATGAGACAAGCGGGTGGAAATGCTGGCTTGATTGAACTTGTCCGCGCCGAACTCCTCTCCGCTCTCCTCTCACCTGTAGTACTCACAGGATACACTTTGGCTGGTGAAGCTGTACTTGTCGTTCTTGGTCTTTTCCATGGCGTAATCGGCCAGTTTGGACCGAGTACCGGCCAGCATGGCCGAGGCACTTTTCGGGCCCAAGTCCAAGTCCAGGTTGAGCTGCCAGTTGTTTTCCACAGAGGAGGAGCTGGAGCTGATCAGAGACTCGCTGGAGTCGTGCAGCTGACTGGTCACCCTCCGGCTGCAGGAGTGCGTCGGCCTCCAGTCCACCACAGACAGGGGCAGCTTCTGCTGCTTGCCCTCCTGGTGGGGGTTACTGCACAGGGCGCATGTCTTGTCTTTGCGTCTCCACTGATTCATGTCGATCACGAAAGCCCCCTTGCGCTCCAGCTTAGTGATGTCGAAGCCCTCGCCGGCCAGATTGGTCCCCGGAGCGAACTCCGCCTCTTGGCACTGCCCGGGTTTCCCGTCGGTGCAGGACTGATGTGCTCGCTGGGGGAGGGACAGCACCAGGCTGGCGCAGATGACGATATGTGACAGGAGCATACTGTCCGTGTGGACCAGGGAGTCAAACACCAAGGGGATCTATCCTGGAAGGGTGGAGACAGAAAAGGAAGAGAAGCACTTTTCATATGGTCCCACTCCGAAAAGAACGGCCTACGTTGTTTGTACAGATTTTTCAAGCAACACAAAAAATGTAATCAAGTATTGGATATATGATCCTTAGGCCATTATCCTACAGGGGCTGAATGGGGGGGGGGGGGGCGGGGGGGGGGGGGGGGGGGGGTCGTTTTTGTCTTTTTGTCAAAAACGACTTATGCAATTCATTTCGCAGGGTGACGATATGCGGCCATGTTGCTCACCGGATGTGTCAAACTCCCACTGATGGAAAACTGCAGTGTCGCTCACACTTCCCCATACAATGCGGTATTCTTTTTCAATTTCCGTCGTGAGACTCTGACCATCGCTCTGATATAGTTTATGAGGTCTTTAAGTTGCTTTTACTGAAATGTGAGAATGAATTCTCTTCTATACCGGGGGGGCGGGGGGCGGTTATATCGGTTATATTGAGAGAGAGATGTTTTCATTTATTGACCAGTTTCAATTTTGGTGCAGAGCATTTTCATTAAAGGGGCAGTGTGTACGATTTGGTGACATCTAGTGGTGAAGTTGCCCGCTCCTCATGTAAATATACATTGCTGGGTTCATTTGAGGGAAATAGGAACAAAAATACATTGAGGTCATCATGAAAATGTCAGTATGTCATTGCTGTGCAATATTTTTTTCCACCAACAGAAGTGACCAAAATGAACAAAATCTTACACACTGTATCTTTAAATTCACAACTATATGTGCACTTTTTTTGCACTAAAAGAAAGGGACGTTTTTGGAGTTCTCATTGTTTATAGGTCGTTATGCTGTGATTTTACTTGTCCGGCCTACTTGGGGATCTAACTGGGTTGTATGTGGCCCCTGAACTGAACTGAGTTTGACACCACTGTCTTAAATCATCCATTCGTCCATCCAACCTTTCATCCAACTAACATCACAAGGAAGGCAGCGTGCACCTTAACAGCCATTCCTCACAAAGGATCACGTCAATATAGGGTGGATCAAAATGAAAACAAAAATGAAAACCCTGCATCCACACTCGCAGACACACCAAGGGACAGTACAGACTGTCATGCATGTCTTTGGACAGCAAGTGTTAGAAAGAGCACTTTGAGAAATCCCACCCACTATCTCACAGTTTGCTTTCAATTCTGCACAGTAGATCAGACTCAGTTTTGAATGATGGCTTTTCACTTCTGTTTGATTCTTCTTCTTTTTTTTTAATCACCTGAAGATAAAGCAACTGATTGAAAAGCTGGATAAAGATGATTTAATGCAGCTCAGGATAAACCTTTGTCCGTTGTCATTTCAGACGGAGTCGATTTAATTGAGTTTCACTTCGATTGTCCCTTTTACATCCCTACTTATTGCATTTATCTCCACAGTGACTGACTTAATAACTTAGCACAATATCAAACAGCTCGCTGAAGTACGATATAAATAGCGCAAGAATACATGAACAAGAACACGTTGGCTCAGACTCACCTCCGCCGGGTTATGTCGCATGTGTGAAACTGACTGCGAAGCGGAACGTCGCAGCTCTTAATAGAGGCAGGTCATGGGGTGGTCTCGAAGAGAACCAGGGGGGGGGGGGGGGAACAAACAATGTGGTTGAAGACTTTTGTCGATGTGGAGCAGTCAAGTAGTGGTGTGTGGGAGGAGCTGGTGGTCTGCAGACAAAGTCAAACTGACAGTGACAACTTTAAAGTGAGGGCTGACTTTCCAGTCACTAACGAACCAGAGACCACAGACCTATCATTTCTCTGAAGTGGTGGTGGGCTGTGGCGGATGAGGATGAGCACATGGGCGGTGGGACATGGAAATAAGTGATTTCCTTGTAAGTGCACCGATGGTCCACTGACATGCGATTGTGTCTTACTAAACATGTGTGAACAGAAGTTTTTATAATATAAACTAAATATGAGGTGAGTCTAATTCAGAGAGAAATCAGATATCTCCACCGAGGGCCCCTCACAATGTCAAAGGAAGTCATACAACATTCCAGGATCAGGTCTAGCACCCCTGTTAAACTACATTTAATGTATGTGTATGTGTCAGATTTGGGTCATTTCTAAAAAATATCACAAAACAATTCTATACAGACATCTTCTTGAATTCATAAGGATCTAAATGTTTTGCCCCCCCCCCACATTACCCTTAAATGAGACCAGTGTGGACATGCTAAACATCTTTTGAGTTTTAATGACAACTGAAGTCTGACATAGGTTCTCCTGCACGCTCAGAAGGGTGAGGGTGAGGTGATGGACACAACATCCAACTTGTCCTCGAGATGTCGCCACATTTTACACACTGCACCTTTGAATTCACTCCCCACATTTTCATTTGAGCCTGCGCCAAACTGCTGATATCCAGAGATACGGTATGTTGTGGAAAATTGTGGAGGTTTGCTGCTGTCGAGAGCGGAATGAGTGAGAGAGTGAGAGAGAGAGAGAGAGAGAGAGAGAGAGAGAGAGAGAGCCCAAGGACTCGGAGACCGGATGTCTCAGGTCGAAGTCGGCTTTACTCGAGGAGAAGTCACAGCGGCGACACACGGGGGCGATGCCACCATCAGTTCTGCCGAGAGCTTCCTGATATGGTTTGTTATGATTTGTCTGCAACGGAGTGTCCTTGGATTGTTAGTAACTAACGAGCAGAAAGTGCGTCTTTGGAGACAAAGAGACATGATGGCCTTGTATGGCGCCACGCTGCCGACCTCAGAGCCAACCTCGGGCTACAGACGGCCTCACCGCCGACCCTGAGGAGGACAGTTGTTAGGACCCATCAAAGGGTATGATCCCCCCCCCCCCAAACCCCTCCTTTTTGATCGTAAGATCAACAACAAAATGGCCCCTCGGAGGAAAATCTTAATCAATCAGTTTCTCAATTGAAAGATCCCAAAAGTGAGGCCAAACAGAATGAACATGGCGCTGCCTGTTTGACAAGTGATGTTCACACTCCAAAGTTACAAAATGGATTCTTTGTGTTTTTGCCACAAAGTTACAAACATAATCACTTGATTACAACCACAACTCAAAGTCATAATCATAGACCGTCATTCAGAAGGGTTTACACAGGCAGGGGCGAAAAACCCAGTGGGAAAATGAGATAATACTGAAATAATACTGAATCAAGCTAAACTGACCCCAAGGTCCTATGTCTCCTAATTATTTCCATAAATCATAATGAAAGATATCAAAACCCAAACCGGAACTTCACTGATCGCAGTTTAAAAGAGGAAATCAGACTCGTCTTCTCTCCTCCAAAACACAGAGTCAGTATGTGATTTCTCCCCCCCCATGGGGGGATCCCATTCTTCACAGTCTACAGAGTCATGTATGACAACCTGAGGGGACTGATTCACAACGGCATTGGTCGCACGCCTGACATCACATTTCACCACAGTGCCTGTGCTTATCATCAGGATTAGAACACACAGAACTGTTTCCAGAACAGAAGTCAGAAGTTGAATCAAACCAGAACCTCAGGATCCGACCAATCCCGAAAAATCCCCAAGATGAACCCCATGATACTCTTGCAACTCTTTAATGCCCTGAGCGCTATCATGAACCATGGCTGTCACATCTGGGGTGGCATCGGATATATAAGAGCAACATTCTGTACCTATGACCTTACAGCTCCCTCCTTGTGCGTCCAGAGGCAAATCCAGAGCCATTCGATTCTGTAATGACACAGTCTTGACTTCCTGAACCTCTTCATTCACAGCCACAACTGCAGTATTGGACGAATTCAAGTGGTTGTCCGAGACCTGAGAAAGGGCCCTAACCTCCGCATGGGAGATATAAACACCATAGGCGGGTAACATCATACCTGCAATGGTCTGAAATGTGGAAATCTCGCTCCGTGTTCTCCTGTGACCGTGAGGCAGGGCCGTTTCGTCTGTCGGCAC
>JAFBJT010108072.1:61314-73312 GCA_016785325.1 Chascanopsetta lugubris | reverse complement strand
ACACATATACATATACAGACAATATATATATATATTATAATTGTACAATATTATGTATAGATCTAATAGAATTATGAAATCAAACAAACAGGTAAGCTTTCAAAGTCAAGGTAATAAAAAAGGAGGGCAGAAGATTCTGAGGAGAAAAGCATCTGCTCTGAAACACTTGATGAAGGATTCAGCAGCTGATCATCTTGAAGGGGAATCACACGCACTCAGCTCTCTCTGCCTCTCTCTCTGCTGTTTGCAGAAAATCAACAGATATACATGCTGGCACAGTGATTCTCAGCGAGTGGGTCAGTTTCTGAAAGTTTTAATGATGTTGAATTATATTCAGAGTTTTAAAATCTCACTTTCTTATTTATTTATCCTAATATTTGCTGTCTTGTCATGTCATCTTCAACTGCTTGTGCCGTAATCTGTGTCGCGGGGGTATTTATACCAGTACACATTGGGACATGGGGGATATCAGTATCAGGGCCTGTCTCACTGCAGCAGGCTCCAGTGGGATTTGAACCAGTGAAAGGTGACAGCTCTAACCACTGAGCTACTGCCACCCCTATTTATTGTGTTATGAAACCTACTTCATTCACCCTGATATAATCCTCCATGGAAAAATAACTCATTCACATTAAAGCCAGGAGTCGGCAGTGACTCAGTGGATAGAGCAACCGTCTTTGGGGGGGAAGGTGACTTCACTGATACTATGAGTTTGTCAAAAAGCAAAGTTTTGAGTCTGACCTTAAAAGGTAGAGACAAAATCAGCCTCTTGATCTGAAAGTGGGAGCTGCCTCCAGTAGAGGAGCTTGGCAGCTGAAGGTTCAACTTTTACGAAGTCTAGGAACGAGCACTAAACCTGCATTCAGAGAGTGAACAGCAGCCGGCTACAGCAGCAGAACGGTAAAACAGTGGAGCTCAGGGAAGCATGTGGTGTGTATTACTGGGACTAATTCAACCAATTATATCCTAATGACAGTAATGAAGGAAAACAATGAAGGACATGGACTGAAATGATGAAATTGGGGGTGGAGAATAGGAGAAATGGGAAATGCTCAGTCTCTCTCTCTCTCTCTCTCTCTCTCTCTCTCTCTCTCTCTCTCTCTCTCTCTCTCTCTCTCTCTCTCTCTCTCTCTCTCTCTCTCTCTCTCGCAGCAGCAGCAGCAGCAGCAGGACGTTGTCACCTTGAATGAATGGTAGCAGGTGCTGGCTGCTCCCCAAGCTCTGCGCTCCGTCCTGCAGGTCATTTATCTGCTGCATTACACGGTGACTCTCTAATGTCAGTCAACAAAAGTGCTCTGACTAATTCCCCCTCTTGCTCCTCTACCGTTAACATCTTCATTGCCCCCCGCCGCCCCCCCGCCAACCTCTGCTCTTCAGAGTGATGCAACCTGCAGTTTCTCAGACTAATGATGCACGATCCCCGCAGATTTCCACAGCATCTCTCATCTTCAGAGAAGCCGAGGAGAAAAAGAGGAAACATTCAAGGTGCAGTGCGTAAGATTTGGTGACATCAAGAGATGACGTTGCATATTGTATCCATCACCTCACCTTTACCCTTATGAACATGCAGGAGAACCTACGGTAGACTTCAATTGTCATTAGAACGTTTTGTAATGTTTTTGAAGTTACAAAATCGTACACACTGCACCTTTAAGGAGAACGGAAACTTTCACAGGAAAGAGAAACTAAAAGGAATTGATTGATTGTTGATTGAAGAGCTGTTGAGTGAATGGAGGACCTAGTGTCGGAGGATGAGCTGCGACCACAGGGCACCGTCTCGACATTAAGTCAAGCTGGAGAAATATAACAGAAGCCTTTTTCATTTCCTTAATCTCGTTTTCTTCCCCACTGTGTTCCTCACGCTGTGCCGCACGAGGCCCTGAAGCAGGCCTATTCAGTGAGTGGCCCAAACGAACCCAGCTCATGGTACTGCAAAAAAGGAGAAACCATCACAAAACCGAAACATGTGAAATACACATTTTAAACACAACAAAGAAAGAAGCTATGGGAAATGTATTCCACTATTTGGTTTTTCATGCTTTAAACACGTTTTTTTTTACTTTTCCATCTCCAAATATTGCAGCTATACCTCAGATTCTGTTCAGTTAAAGGTTTTCAAAAGGTTTTAAAGGTGCAGTGTGTAAGATTTGGTGCACCTTTAATGCACTTTTTGATGTGCCTGTGACTGATGTGACCTACTTTTCATGGGAAACATGACTCCTGTTTCAATACAAGTGTTGAAAATAACCTAATACTGCTGCTGACCAGCTCTGATAAATGTGTGCTCAATTAGTTGGTTTGAAGTCCTGGCCCGGCTCACCTGTGTCCCTCGATCAAGAGAGCAAGATTTAGACCACACGTGTTAAACTCGTAACCTGCAAGAGTTTAAAGGCATGTCTAAAAATAAAAGTCCAAATCATACATTGCCCGTGAACTCCAGTGAATTAGACATGCCAATTTTCATCTGTAGCAATATTTTCAGTGTTTTTAAAGTGTATTCACATTTCCAAATGTACGTAAATCCATACACAACATTTGTTACTTGAATGAATGATAATAAAGTTTGAAGACGGTTCTTTTCACAATATGTTAAGTAATAATTACATGTAGTCCCACAATCAAAACCTGCCCCCTGAGAGCAACCATGATGCTGATGCGGCCCTTGGTGAAAATGAGTTCGACACCCTGGCTTTAGAGGATGTGCTTCCATCTCTGATTGACTTTGTCCTCGTGTGTCTCCAGGTTGCCAACACCTCTGACTTGCTGCTGACACAGCCAGTTTGCAATTAACATGAGACTGTTAAAGGTGCGAAATGGTGTAAACGAGCTATTCAATGTATGTAAATGAGGAAGGGGTCCTCTCCATGGGGGCCGTCATGTTTTTTACATTAGCTCAGAGTGGACGCACTAAACATCTTTTGATGTCTACCATAAATTCTCCTGCATGCTCAGAAGGGTGATGGTAAGGTGATAGATCCAACATGCAACTTCACCTCTAGAGGTCACGAAATCGTACACACTGCACCTTTAAAGGCCCAGTGTGGGATTTTTAGCACCACCTGGTGGTGAAGCTTATGTATTATATGTAACTGTAAGCGCTCCGGCTCAGCCCTTCCGTTACCACTCAAGTGAGCCACACTTCAGCCGTACCTTCAACTCAAGTGTGTGCCTATCGTAGCCTTTATGGTAAAACACATATTATTACGTGGAACTTTACTTTGAAATGTCTGTAGATTGCTACAGTAGACGTGTGTGAAATGTACATTACCGTATAGTACGCATCACCATGAACACAGTCATTATTGGCTCACTTCTCCATAATGTATTATTACAGAGTTATAGGCCCTCAAAGTTGAAGAAATAGATGAAGGTGAAAAGAGGAACTTTACTTTAAAATGTCTGTAGATTGCTACAGTAGATGTGTGTACAATAAGGCGTACTGAGGCGTATTATTGAATATGCTCTTCAATAAATCATTATTTCAAGAAAGACATTGACAACATAGGTAATTTTCGCATTTGGCATTTTATTTCGGCATTTTATTCTGAAAGCGGAAGTGCGATATGTGGTCATTAACGCAATGTTACGTGTTTTACCATAAAGGCTATAATAGGCGCACAATTGAGTTGAAGGTGCGGCTGAAGTGT
Source organism: Chascanopsetta lugubris (assembly GCA_016785325.1). Lineage (NCBI taxonomy): Eukaryota > Metazoa > Chordata > Actinopteri > Pleuronectiformes > Bothidae > Chascanopsetta > Chascanopsetta lugubris. Next base: position 69,665 of record JAFBJT010108072.1, on the reverse strand, counting down.
GGCTCACTCGACGGCGGTCTTCCGTTTGTGAGTGTCAGCAGAGCTACGGTGGCCCCACGACCTCATCAACCTGAAGCATAAACGGAGTTATATTTGTATATTTACAATGTTACTAACACCTGTGAACACTAATCAACACTCTACTAGTGATTGTTCCAGCGTCGCAGCATCTGCGTTCGTTTTAAAAAAAATGTTTATCGAGGTCAGATCGCTAAGCTATTGTCGGTTAGCCACCGGGCTAACTTAGCTGCTATGCTATGGCGAACTCCCGGAAGAAGGCCTGAGACCACGGAGAAGCTACGGAGCTGCGCCTGGAGAGATGAGGGAGAGTCGGCCCGGAGCACAGCGGCTGGACCAGCAACAGGTCTGTTTATTCAGCACTTTGATCATTTACTCTGTTCGTTGCGCCGAGCGCTAAAGTACTCAGACTCCGCTTGTCTAAGAGCCATTCTGCGCATGCGTGAGCCTTCATCTCAAGGTGTGATTGGTGTCCATGCTGGGCCACTGTAAATATATGACTGCAATATTTCTCTGTAAAGAAGGACCTGCACCAGGTGTAAATGTAATAGTCTCACTGAGAGGAAAATATATTCATATACATTTGATTTCTCGCATTTAAAATATCGTTATGAACACTCAACTTCTGCCGATTATAATATATATATATATATATATATATATATTAATGAAATTCTAGACCACTAATACATGTTTGAATATAATCATACAATCAAATTGTAAAACTTGATGAACAAGTGAAAAGAAAATGGTACAACAGGGACTGTCATGAACCACACAGATATTAGCCGATAATCCAATATAACTGTGTAGTCATGGAAACTGAATATTTCCAACCCACCATACTGACAAAAATAAGTGTGACAATACTTTTAATTTGTTTTTTCGACTGTAAAACAAAACAATAGATAAGATGAGATTATTTCACACAGCTAAAAAAATCAGATCCTGTACATAAAGCCTCCAGTTATATTAGCTGTATTGATATTTTCACAGTATCTATATACTTGAGGACCTGGTGTAGAATTACATTAGACTTTTTGGTTGGTTATTGTATATGTATTTTGCACCAATATACTAAAAGATAAATAAAGAACCTTTGAAAGATGAATAGAACATTAAAATAAAAGCTATTTGAGAAGATGTAATTTGATTTACTTATTACACTGTATGGTAATAAATATTTCTGTAAAGATACTTGGTTGACATTTGGCCCACATGCCTGATGATTTATTCTTGACATCTCAAGATAATTATATGTCCATTGATTTGGATGAATGGCGTCAATCTGCAGAAAGTGCACGTGATTTTTCCTCTAGATGTTTTCATTAGTGTTCAATCAATGCAGACTAAGAATAATTGTTTTCATTAAATTGAAATGAGCTCCTCGTATCTGCTTTGAGGATGACTCCTCCTCCACAGAGTGTTTCTATGGGAGCCTAAACTGGACAAACCAGTCATGACCTTTGTGTGACGCCACCACAGGGTCTCTCATACGCTTTGAGTGTGAGGCCAAAGTGTTTGGCCTCACAACCCTCTGTTTGTGAATGTTCGTGAAAAAACAGTTGAATGAGCGAAATAATTATCAGAAGAAATTTGAACCATATGCTACATGCTCAGAAGGGTGAGGTGATGGATGCAACATGCAACTTCACCTCTAGATGTCACCAAATCTTACACACTGCACCTTTAATGCTTTTTTCCACATAAAGATTTGAATGGTCACAGTTTGATCACTCACCACCGCAACAGGCTTTGATGTGTTAGCTCACTGCTCACACTCGGGGTGTGGTGACAGCGAGGGGCAACCTCTGGTACAGACGGATGAAGCAAATGAGGAAGTGAAAAAACTTGAGGCTGGCTCCCAAAGGGAGCAAATCCCCATAGACTCCCATGTTAAAATGAAACATGTTTAAAAGTGTAGTGTGTAATATTTTGATAATTTTAGTCATTTCTTAAAATATTACAAAGCAATGACATACTGACATTTTCAAGAATTTATGATCACCTAATTGTTTGTTTTATTTTTTCTCCATCGCCCTTAAATGAGCTCATTAATGTATATTTAAATGAGGAGTGGGTCCTCGACAGGGAGCGCCATGTTTTTATGACAACTGAAGTCTACCATAGGTTCTCCTGCATGTTCAGAAGGTTGAGGGTGATGGATGCAACGTGCAACTACCCCCCCCCCCTCATGCAAATATACATTAATGGGCTCATTTTAGGGTAATGGAAAAAAAAAATGTACGTGTACATGATTACATGAAAATGTCAGTATCTGTTTTGTAATATCTTCAGAAGTGATGAAAATGATCCAAATATTACACAATGCACCTTTAAACTCTGGCACAAACTATAGTTGTGGTCTCAATCAGTCACATGTTTTCTTGCGACAACTGCAGTGGGGGAGGGGGGTGAATTTTGAACTTGCTTATTTTGTGTTATTACCTAAATTTGTATAAATCTTATTACCATTTGAAATTTGCACATTTCAGAGCGGCCTCTTCACTGACACCTGGGCTGACCTGGCATGTACTGCGGGTGATGCACCCACAGCTCTGTGTGTGTTCAGCGCCATTGCCCGTTTTTGGATGAACCCGGAATCTGCTTCAAAAGCACTCTGCAGAAAACAATGTGTGACGTCCATCTTTATATATAGTCTATGGGTGACAGACAGCCACAGGTCTGAATCTGATTATCTTGAACATAACCTATTTGTAGAAAAACATTTAAGTGCAGAATAATCATAATAATTCCTTTTAGCCAATGAGGCAAACATCTGCTTATTCACTCTCACAGCATTTAAAGAGCAGCAAAAGAATAGATTTTTTTCTCATCACTCCTCTAACTCTGTGTTTGCTCTGTATCGGCAGCTCCTCAGGGAATTATCCCACCCTTTAGCTGCAGAACGATGAGCTGTGTTTACAAGCTAGAACATACACCATAGTCCAAGGTAAACAAACATGCCGATTTCAACTAAAACATCATTTGTTTCTAAAGGTCACTCATTTGAATATTTCACTCTTCATCACACCACAGTGTTTTTAGGCCACAAGCGTCCTGAGATTCTCCTGCGTCCTTGTTTCCACTTACAAGAGGCCGCAAAGACATTAAAATGCACTAATTACCAGCTGTCCAATTAACTGGTGTTTTTGTGGTTTTGGGCAAATGTTTTTATTCGTTGAGTTCTCTCAGACGATGCTGTTTGCAGAATGTAGGCTGGATGAATAAAAGCATATGTGCAGTGAGAGGAGGCTCAACATCCATTTTACTGCATCGTCAGATTTCCTGGCTTGAGAGAATGGCATTTATTTTTTTGTGTGTGGTTTAACGTGGGCTGAAGATTGAACTTTGTTGTTGTCGTTGTGGTGCATGACTCCTCGATGCCACAGTTGTTCTGGGAGGTTGTTCCCTGTTGTCCGCTGTCTGCCGTCATATTGTTTGCCATTATATTTTCCCCTGCAGCTCAGTGTTCTCCTGCACTTTGTGAGAATGTGGCAATTCAGCTGAGTGACAGTGGAGATAATATGCAAAATAACTGTTAAGCCACACAGCGAGGGAGGGAGAGAGAGAGATCTTTGCTATATTGTACTATGTGTAGCTACTGTAGCTTCTTGCATATATGAATTATTATAGAACTAAAAAAAGAAACCTGACATTTTCTGTTGTTTTTACTCAAAGTCTTCTGAAGAGGAGCAAAAAAAAAACAATCACTGGTATGTGAAGGCCCACTTTGACATGAAAGACAGAGCCATGCAGGTCCATTTGAGTCCTCGTCTCATTTGTGGAAAATAAACAGAATACAAAGTAGTCACATAAAAAAAGATATGACTGCAGCTTGATAGCTTTAAAAAGAGTAAACATAGAAACAGACCAGCTCATCTCTTTTTCAACATTGCATTTTTTGTTGTTTGCTAATTTCTCTCACTACATGTCAAGTATGCAGATGAGCTAGCATCGTTGGCAGTGAAGGCAAATGCATCTGTCCAGGTGAATTAAACTCTCTATTTTCCTCTGAGACTTTTTTGGATTCATCCATCTTTAGTTTACCAGGGGGTCGTAAACTCAGGGTTAGCCACCTGAGGGAGGCGGGGAGAGGCGCCAACTTTTTTCCCAAAGCTTAAGGGAGCCAATGTAGAAGGGCTGAAGAGCTGCTGGCAGCCCCAGAGCTGTGGGTTGCAGACCCCTGACCTAATCTTTACCTTAACCTTATTCTGCCCGTAACAGTTAAGTCTTAACCCGCAAAGAGCTCATTAAAAACAAGGGGTCAGCAAAATGCCTCCAAACCTGACCTCACCATGTAAGGATATGTGGTCAGAAGTAAATGCAAGTACACACACGCGCGCGCACACGCACATACACACACACAGACACACACACGCACACACACAAGGATGAAGGTATGAACAGTGACACAAGACAGCACATATTTTGCTTAAAAGTTAAAAGATGTTGAGTGTGTGGAAAGGTACAGATGTGTGTGTGTGTGTGTGTTTGTATGTGTATGTGTATTATTGATTTTAAGCATCATATTAATGTACCTTCCTCAGGCTGGTGAAGATGACAAGTGTGATTGATGAGTGAACAGGAAATGAAAGCGGAGAGCTAACAGCTCATGATGCTTCGAGGTTAAGACGACTCAGAGAAACCTGAGGCCACAGAAAATAGCATTTCCACTCGACGTTCTGGTTTCTCTGACATGCTATTTCTGGCTCTATCCGACTCTATCTGGAGACTGCAGCATCTAATGTGTTTTCATCCCTCCTCACCTTGGAGCTGGTTATTGGCCACAATGTGTTTATAGCGCTGATCTTGCCAAAGGTGTTTCAGCAGTTATTGATTTACCAGTGGAAGGACATGAGGAGCAATAGCTCATCTGGCCCCGTCATTGGCTGTGAGAGTCCTGCCTTGTTGTGTTTTCCATTTGAACATTTCGTGATGGAGATGAGGAGCAGGAAAACGATGGAAACCTGCAGGGCGAGTCGAGACATGCCAGCGCAGGCCTGGCCATTTCGCAGCCCGCGGGCCGTATCCGACCCATGCCGTTGTTCAGTGTGGCTCACGGAGTCGAGTACGAGCTGCACTGTTTTGTGCACGAAGCTCGAAAAAAACATAGCAATGTATGATTATATTTTTCCTGTGTGCGTAACTCTGGCATGCTTGATGTTTACATGCGAGGACGGAGCCCAATCAAGCCCAGCTGCGTCTGATAGCCTCCACAGTGAATTTCCCCTTCATGGGGGCAAATTAAGGTAATCTTAATCCTAATCTTTCTTAGCCTTCAAAGTAAAAGACCCACATAAGAAAGCACCCCCCCCATTTGTTTCCAATCCAATTTGCTTTTGAAATGAGTCTTCTTTTGAAACTCTTCAAATATTCCTTTTTTTGTTTTGTGCAGATTGAAAAATAATTTTTCAAACGCACATGTAATGATTAGCGATTCTAAAGTTATGTTGTTTTCACATCCATTTGAGTTTCTTGATAATATGGTGCCTGGAATAATTGTTACTGATATAAAGATGACATAGATAACACATACATAAATAGCCCATAGGATGTTTTCAATAATGGCATGGAATGATAGCAACATGTCTTATGTAACAATGTTGGTTTGGCCCTCAGTAACAATCTGGGTTCCTTATGTGGCCCCACTGGAATAATAACAGAGACAGTGATGGTGAGTTGCGTCAGAGTGGCTTTGTAGCATTAGGGCCTGGCAACTGCAGATGTGCTGCTTGGCTCCAGCCTCCTTATGTAACCATGACACCACAGGGAGAGTAGCCAGAGGCCTGGGAACACGACCTCTGAACCACCGGGGCCAGGGAGCGCTCCTCTGATACCTGGAGGAGACGGAGCAGGGGCCACCGGACGAAAATAAGCCGCAGATGACAGAGAGGGAGCATCTCTTTGTTTTTATCTCCCATCGCTCTGAAATACGTCCCGGGGAGAACAGCGGCCATTTGTGGAGCTTTGATAGTTGCCGGAGATAATCCGAGGGCTCTGGGTGACTCATCACGCTGAGTTTACTTCACTGTAGCTTCTACTCAACCTGTGGGCCCCCTCCTCACTCCTAACCCACCACCTCTGCTTCCCTCTCTCTAGCTCCCCGGCATTTGCAGCCATGTTTATACGAATTGTGTGCACCACAGCATTCAGGCTTAACACAAGCGGCCGCCCGTCCTAATCTGCTCTCCTGGCTTGAGCGCCAACAAGCTCAAAGACAGAGCAACGGTCGGCAGGAAAAATAAATAAGCCTCACCCTGCAGTGTAATATCTTCATGGGAATATTTATCCGGTTGCACAAGAAAGGCTGCATAGAAATACCAGTATATACATAGTAAATACATGAAAATGTCATGTATACATATGAGCTGCAGGGGAATGTTAGGAAGAGGCGAAAGGCGGAACATGATCCCTCTGCTCCCGCAGAGTGAATTCAAAAAGTCCAATTTCTCCAAATGACTCTCATTGATAACATTTCCGTTCCCCTGGGTGTGAAAGACATATCCTATTGTGTCCATTTAATTGGTTTTCATTGTGTCCCCTCTACTTTATTAAAATTGTGTCATCTGCTGTGATGGTGGATTGTGTTTGAAAAGGGCTGGAAAACCACAGTGGAGAGAAGCATGACCTCAGAGTGTTCTAATCCACCCACCATGCACTGCTCTGCTGAGATGTGCACACAATGTAGGTGGCTGCTGTGAACTCACTGGTTGGAAGCCACTATAAATACATAGGCAACACACGCACGCACACACACACACACTCGCACGCACACACAGTGGCACATGCATGGGTTTACTCAACTGTTCTCAGTTGGACTAGAAGCACTGACTTCCATTCACAGTGGACAACCAAACCTATTAACCATGAACCATTCATGCATTAATCCAGACTTAAACCAAACACACTTCCCATCTTAAAGATGAACCTAAACAGAACCTAGATATTGTGTTTGCCCTAATTGGGCCTGTAGAGCTTTAGCTTGGAGGGTACCAAAGAGGTTATATTTATATGTTTTATATTTCAAATAGTGTTAGGTCATTGCTCTAAAGTTATAAACTGGAACATAACAAAAAAGAAATGGAATGTATGTCTCTCTACTGTCTATGTAAAACAAATATGTCCAGAAGCTGAAGATGTTTTTATGTCTTGTTTCTTAAAATCTGATGTGAGTCATCAGCAGGAGACTGATCCATGACATCTTGGATCCATGGATTTAATTTTGTTTGATATATGCATTTAAATTGAAGTTTATGGGCCTAATAGTAAGGATTGTGTGTACTTTGCGCAGAATGCAGATTAGAATGAAAATGTGCTTGTTAAATGTAATCTCTTGAGAGCAGTGTTTGGCCCTGGTGGAAGTTTGGTGGCCATTTGATTCTGTTATTTATAATATGATGGAAAGCTCAGGGGACTGTTTTTGAGCAGTTGTGGGCTAAAGCTGCTCCATATCAAATTTTAAATGTGCATTTACAAGTTACACTTGACTCCACACATTCTGCACAGAGAAAATGTATATAATAAGAGAGAGTTTTGTCTTGAATTCAATACCAGTCCATTTGAATAAATACAAACCTTATGCTCAGAAAAACACACATTCATCATGCAAATTGTTCTGGAAATGAACAGGGGTGGTTTTCTAAAGTGGGAATTTTGTTTTTTTACGGACGAATAACAATAGGAAGTGAAAAAACTTAAAATAAAAGCACATTTTGGAAAATGTTCTCTAGCGTCATGTAGCACAGCTTGTACTCGACTGGTGATAAAAATACAAGCACCCCCCCCCCACACACACACTTCAAAAATGCACTGCTTGATACCACAATGACCAAGCTCCCATAATCCCCGCTGACATTCCACAGGCAGCGTATATTTCATCCAAGTTATTTTGGTCGTGGCTGAGAAGTTGTGGAGAGTGACATCGCATCACATCTGTGGCTTATTCTCTGCGAGAGGAAACATAGATGCAGGAGTCGGCTCATAATAATCCACATTTAGACCATGAGGAGTTCTTCCCATGCATTTTTGAGAACACGGAAGGATAAGCAGGAAGGATAAGCCTCCAGATATATATCCTCCGTGCTTCCTGCCGTTTAAAGTCTTTCACTGTGGGCCTCCCTTCAATAAAGGTGGAAATGAGCTGCAGTGGAGCTGGGCTCAGTAATCCTGCCCTCTCACCCTCTTTATTTACTCTGACAGCATCAAATTGAAACTGTGATCACTTTCTCCACACTGCTCCTCAGCCACCATCACTTTCAGAGCCGAGGAGCTTCACACAGTGAAGTGAGTTTTCTGTAGTCTTCCTCTCCTCCTCCTCCTGACATCTCTCT